>QYAM01000006.1:985685-1006809 GCA_003988965.1 Neobulgaria alba
ATCAACAACGAATCAAGACCACAACAATCAGGCTGCGTCCTACATGAGCGCAGAGTGATTAGTGACCTTGGTTCCCCCGCTATAGCATACCGACAGGTACTTAGTCTTTCTCGTACATATTAAATCCTATTACCTTCTCATACTAGGCGCACAATATTTTTCTCACTTCATCAGCGTATACAAGCCACTTACAAGACTATCTCCCTTTCAGGAACAGGATTTCGAGAGTTACTTTAAGCAACAACGATATATAAATGTAATTTTAGTTCGAGAAGTTAAAACTATCATCCCTATGGAGGCTTTATCGTGCTCATGGATTCTATTTTTTAACCTTTTCCAGCCTCTTAGGCTAGCACGCTTGCACACTAGTTTATGCTTATCTAACTGCTAAAAGCACCTCATAAGTCACTATAAGGTCCAATAGAATATTCAGAAGCTTACACATCAGGCTAGATCAACGCTTTCTATTATGCTATTTCTTTTAATGCGATTATTAGAAAAGGCGAACAGTATAGCTAAGTCGAACACTACCGTCCTTCTATATATAGGACGCACCAGGAAGGTTGGCCATATAGGAAATCGTTTTCGAATCTTAAGTTATTAATCCCATTACCTGTGTGTTCAGCTGTACAAAGGATACTTACCACACGAGCGTTTCACCCATTTTTCATGTATGTTTCAAGCCTATTTTACCTGCAAGACAAGTAGCAGATTTAATACAATAGCTTACTGTAAGGCTTTATCTAGTATTAGCTAAAGAGCAGTTTTCATGTTACTTATGGTGAGGTTTTCTCCTTACGGGATCCTCAATAAAGTCTCATTCATTAAAATACATTCATTTTAAGAATCACCAACTCACAGTTGAACACAAGAGCATGTAATGGCTTGTTGCAGGTGAGAACTTTCTGACAAGACTGGTATTTATCCTCTTATTACAACTGAGTTGCCAAGTATTTGGCTACTATCTAGATGCAGTTTGCAGCTCAAAAGTTTCCATTACAAGGTAGAGTGCGAAAGCTAGATGAAACAAGCGATCAACAAGCTATAGAACTACAGCCGTTATATACCAAACGAATCCACAGAAAATTACCTAATATAAATTCAGTCGTCTAGATTTAAAAGCTATCTCCGATTCGAGGATGAACTTTTCTTCATAATCAGTCTTAATTTAATGCTTAATCACTAGGCCTATTATATCTTGCTCTTTATAATCTCTCGAATAATCAACGGATCGTGCCATGGTCCATAAGGTCTTGGGTCTAATAGAAGGAAAGATGAATTAAACTTAGCTAAAGTAAGCACGTGCAGTTGCTTTGTCATGAGAGATCGGGCAAACTCCGCACATCTTACCACTCCCAACACTGCCACGACCACTTCCACCATTCATACTGCGAGAGGAGGCAGACTTCCCCGTCAAGCCACCAACCGGGTCAATCTCTTCGCCGAATGTAGCGTGACCACGAATGCTGGCCTTCCTTACAGGCCCAAGGATTTACATCCTCCTGACTACCTTCAGCCTCATGAACGTCACGGTGTATGGTCTGTCGAGTATCACAGATGCCATTCATCGATGAATATCCAATCAACACCACTTACTTCGTGTTTTCGTGATCTAGTCCCAGTCGCCATGAGCACCATCCCGAAGAGATATCGTGTTAGACTCTGAAAGATGACCGGCCCGCCTTCATACCAAGTAATTACATATAGACAGCTCTGGACTATCATTGCACCATATGTGCAAACACACTGCCTATATTCAGCTTGTCTAGTCTGCCAACAATGGAATTCGATATTCACTCCTATTTTATGGGGAGATCCTGGAAGTCTGTTCGGGACTGATAGTGACACGATTTATTGTAAGTGATATAGATCTGAAGTGGCATATATCTTGACCGGTTCCTGAACAAGTACTTATGATCAGTCGACTCAAATGGCAGCAAGCATCTCCTGAGCATCACATCTAACACGTGACCAGTATCTCTGACAAGATTTAAGCGTCGCCTCTCGAGAGTACGCTTGGAAGTTCGAAGTCTTGTCCATACGCTGCATATCCCCCCTGCACAGCCACAACTCTACGATGGGCCTCAGGCGGGATGGTTTCGAGATATTCTGGACCGCCTACCTTCTCTCCAGGCCTTGATCGTCTCGAGTTTGTCCTTCTTCGATCATAGATCGCTTCAAACCTTCCACCAGAGCAAGGAGCAAAAGCTTACCAGGTATCCCCTCCGACTTCTTGTTGCTTCAAACTGTGAAAATACGACCCCGTCAAGCCTGTGCACGGCTATTTCCCATTTCCCAGATTTAATATATCTAGATTTATCTGCTGCTCATGGATCAAGAAATCCACAAGTTCTTCGTCAGATAGGCTCTTTATCCGAGCTTCGAGTACTCAAACTACACAGTTCGGGACTGAGGGACGAGGATCTGGAATGTCTGGTGTTGCCAGAACGGGTGCGAAGTTTGGATGTGAGCAGGAATCTTCTAACGGAAAAGAGCATAGCAAACCTCATTGCCAAGCTTCCAATAGCCAATATACCCTATAGAAGAAGTATCGATGCTCGCCGCTACTCTGGTGTTCCGTTACCTATTCGGGTTCTCGACGAGGGAGTAGACTCTTTTGTTCTACGACGTCTGACAAGCGGAGTAGAGGATCATTTACGCATCGAAGAAGGCTTACCACAAAACTTCACGCACCTCTACATTTCATCAAATTATCTTTCGGTTGATGGAATGACAAGGACTTTAAAATATCCGAGTCTGCAGCATCTTGACTGTGGAACATTAAATCTAAATCAGCGTCCATTCGAATTACTCTCGCCAAGATCACTGTCTCCACCGATAAGAAAATTATCGGATCCCTCTGAAGAGCAGATTCTTAACTCGTTCCTATTTGCGGATGCTTTCCGTAATTTGAGGTCCTTGAGAATCCATCATTCCGTTGTTACTGCTGCTCCTTTCTTGGGCAAAGAAGAAGTTGCTATTTCAAACCTCTGCTTTGAGCTACCGGGCGAAGATCTCAGATTCGAACTCGATTCTAGAGAGCTTCTCACCCCCTCAAATTTCTTCGAACTGGAGGATACAAGTGCAATTAGATTTGAGCTTCCAGAGGCAGAGAGATCAGAAAACAATCCTGGTAAAGAACTAGCAAAAGATTTACCAGAGGGCCCTGATAAACCACCCGAACAATTTGATGCAGAGTTCCATCCAAGATATGAGTGCCCTGACGATGTTGGAGGAGACTTGGAGCCTGTATCGCCCATTTCACCCATCGACATCAAAGTATTTAATAGATTCCCGTCACTCACCTCAAACAACAATTCTTCGCCTCATATCCCCAGAAAAGAAGTTCCACTAAGACTGTCGGTTTCAGAATCCCCCACTCGTATTACTTCCGAGCAGTCTTTACTCCCGACAGCGTCTGTTCCAGAAGGTCCTCCGATTTTCAAATATAACTATACCGCTGGTCCAGAAAGACCTTGGCGTGAAACTCTCCCTCTTCACCAAAAGGCTCGCACTATCAAGCAAATCATCGACGAGAGCTCTCTTCGGAGACACCGTATCTCTGCCCGTGAAAGAGATCCGGGCCGCTTCCAACCTTCACTTCTACCAAATCTGAAACATCTCACCCTTACCGACATCCCGTCCTCAACAAGGCGGAATACAATTCCGGGATCACTTTGCACTTTCATCCAAGAACTTGCCGAGGAAGAGGAAATGGCTCGATTGGAATATCTTCGTTCGTATCAAGATGAGAGTGAAATTCCTGATTACTTGCATCTCGTTGATGGAACTTTGAAACTCCATCAATTGGTCCTAGAAATAACGCCGAATTCTTCGCCCTTTTACGTGGACCGAGAACAACGACTCTCTGTCTCCAAATCAGCGACGGAAGACTATGATAGCGAAATGTTTATTCATGCTAGTGAGACTGATTTTTCCTTTTTCGGAGAAGATGACGGAGGACTATTGGTGAGTGAGGGAAGACTTGATGGAAAGTTAAGAGTAGATGACGGGCTCATTTTAGAGGCGCGTGACGGTGAGCAACGTCTAGTAGACGTAGTTGGAGAATTGGTTAATTTCAGGAGGGAGCGGAGAAGAGCTTGGGATCAAGCTCGGAGAGAGGGACTAGATGGTGTTGAACAGGTGCTGCTTGGGTACTGGAGGGGAAGTGTGAAGGTTGTGAAGGAGGCCTATTAACCTTGAAACATGTTTCGACTAAAATCTTACGTCGCTAGAAACCCGGCATTGAATCAATCTTGTTTACAGTATTAAAGATTTGGATTTCCATGAACGCCCTGTTACATGTTTCACTCGACACATGCTCGACATGGCACTAACAGTTCCCCCAAGCTTCGAATTGGTTGAAGGATGTGCTGGACTGCTTGCCTTGTTATGCACCTTTGCACACCCAGTCTGCCAAAATAATTCTGCGGACATCATATTGGACCTTACTTGGCACCTCCCTGGATCCGAAAAATCCAATTTGACGTGCCGTTGTTTTCTTGGAGCTAGTCTCAATGATTCGATCCCAGGTTGTCCCCACCCCAATGCCCCACAACTATCAGTCTTCCAAAGTTCGAATCGCCTTCCGCTCCATATAAAATTGCCCAGTCCCCATCCCGCCATAAGCCCTGGACCTATCGTAGGGAGGAGAGTGTGAGTAAGAACATCGGATTGCGGCCCAATTACTATGTCCTAATATCTTCAACCTTGGTATCCACCTCCACTTTACGTCATCCTCGTCCACATTTGGGATTCGTGATACCCGTCTTTGGTCTGTGCTATTCAATAGCGGTTCAAAAGTATCCACCCAACAATAGGTTTCTCGGTAACCAGGACCTGTCTCAAGATGTCATGCATATGCATTACTCCTTTTGATCAGCGTAAAGATCTTCGCTCACAACTCACATTCTAAATCTCGCTCGTAAATCTTGTCGGTGGTTTCCCTTCTCACATTTCTACCATAAAATCTATATTTGTGAACCTCATTGCGACATCCTGCCCATGTAGGAAAAGCCGAAAGCATGAGGACCTTTCCAGATCTTCTAGTACTGTTTTTGGCCCTAGCACAACCGCCTCCAGTCTTAGCCCAATCACTCCCATCATGTGCAGTATGTTGATTTCTGTACATTGCTATGCCACGCCATAACTAATTGACTCCAGTCTACCTGTCTTGAAATTGCGATTGGGAGCTCAGCATGTTCCGTCACAAATCAAACATGTATATGTACAACCAGCTCCTTAGTAGCCAATGCAACCCTTTGTATCGAGGAATCGTGTACAATCCTTGAAATGCTCGGTGAGAGATTTCCTTCATTCTACCTTCTCCTTCCAACTCCCGCGGATTGATACATCTAAAAAGCCAGTATTTGAAAAAGGTTCGGTTGGCTTAGACATCACAGTTACCAAAAACGTCACCCAAACCAATTGCGGGGTCTCACCAAGAGACAAGAGCGGATCCTACGAAGCTTTAGTCCTCACATTCATGGCCGTTTCGTGGGTATTTATAGGTGCCAGATTTATTTCGCGAGTTGTTACCGGTTCTGGATTTGGAATTGATGACATCTTCACATTGATGCTACTTGCAACTGGTGTTGCAAGTATTATCCTAACAGTTCATTTTGCAATACCGAACGGCATTGGAAAGGATATTTGGACCTTAACTCCTGGACAAATCACCGGTTTTATACACACGTTCTATTTTATGACAATCATTTACTTCGCACAGGTTGCGCTTATGAAGATGATTCTACTATTCTTCTACCTTCGAATTTTCCCTGGAACTAAAATCCGGAGATTGATTTGGGTGACTGTTGGTTTGAATGCATGTTTTGGTATAGCTTTTGTGTTCGCAGCTATCTTCTCTTGTAATCCAATTAGTTATTCGTGGCATAGTTGGGATGGGTTACACAAAGGAACATGTCTGGATGAAAATACCCTTGGATGGACAAATGCCGCTTTCAGCATTACTATCGATTTTTGGATGCTAGCCTTACCCATGTCGCAGCTAAGAGGGCTTAATTTGCATTGGAAGAAGAAATCTGGAGTTGCGATAATGTTTGGTGTAGGAACATTGTAAGTCTCTTTTTTTCTTTCCACTGATTTATTCCACATCGCTGACATGTCTTTCTTGCTACAGCGTCACCGTAGTTAGTATTCTCCGCCTCCAATCTCTCGTCGAATTCGCCAATTCCGGAAATCCAACCTGGGACAACCTCGCTATTGCCCAATGGTCATTTGTCGAAATCACAGTTGGAATTATGTGCGCCTGTATGCCGCAAATTCGAGTCCTACTCGTCTATTTATTTCCCACTGTTTTCGGCTCAACATCTCACCCTTCAACACATAACTACCAAAGGAGCAAAAGCAATGGAAATTTAGACGCTCCAAGAGATGGGAATCTGCGATCTGGGATTTCGTTCAATCAGACATATACTGTGGAAGTTGGAGCGAATGATAGATGGCATGGGAGCGATGTGGATATTCTGCCATTGAGCGAGGTGAATGTTACATCTTTGAAATTAAGAGAAGGGGCTTCAACGAATAGTTTATGAAAAAGCTCGTAAGAGGATGGAGGGATAGTGTTGAGCTAGAACTCGGTGAATGCAGTGGGAATTGCAGAACACGGCATACTTGCTATAATGCGAAAACACCATTTATTGAAAGTTAATTGTTATGCTGGTTTCCAGTCCTTAACTCAAGTTTTCGAACAAGATTCAAATAAAGCATGATACCACTCACCAAGGCTTTGTATCGTCTTTCCATTTGAGACTCCGAAGGCTTAAACAGGCCTGGCTGGGCTATAACCCAAGGGGTACTCCTTCAGGAAGCCTACCATATATTATGGGACGGGTGGAAGGAAACGGGAGCTTTAAGAGTTTTGACACCCTCCACAGTGTCAAGTCCCATATCGATGATGGAAGGCTCGGGAGTGCAGCAACATTTCACCCTTGCAAATGGCGGACCGAGGTCAAGCTACCCCACACTCGTTGTCCTGTGCGAACATTTCTCACCTCTAAGCCAAATCCTATCTGCATCGCATTCGATTCACAGGTGCCTCTCATAACCTTTTTGCACATCCAAACACACGCCCACCAAGCACCCAAAATAACTGCAATCAATGCTCCGCCACTCCATCTCCCAAATATTCCCTTCCTCCTTCTCCTCCTCCTTCTCCTCCACACCAGACCCCGAAATGTATCCCCAAGCAACCCTAAACACCTCACCAAAGCGGCCTAGGCTTCCCAGCACAATGCCACCAATGCCGATGTATCAACAGCAAACCCGTTCCGTTACACAACAACAATCGATCCCTCCCTCTCCCACTTCCTTTCCTCTCCAGCAAGCCCTTCCTTCCCGAACTCCAAGATCACAGATTGAAACCTCTTCTTGGAGAGAAACCTTTGCAAATAGTTTTATAGGAGGAGCTAAGATGGATTCGGCAGTTAGACATCCAGTTTTCTTTACGGAGAGGTTCAAGAAGGTTCCGGAGGGAGTGGATAAGGGTGGGGGATGGGGAAGTCCAGTTGCTAGAGGTTACGTTTTTGAGGGTAGGGAGGAGGGGATGGGGAAAAGGGAGAGTGGGAAGCTGTAAGATTCTGGCTGGGTTTGGGTGTTATTGATTATCGCAATTTGGAGATTGCGACGGTATAAATAACCATATCATTGGAGTTTGGCGTTTGGGGCAAAGTGGGTAGGGGACATGAGATCATGTTGTGAATGCTACAAAGTATCATAATAGAAACACAATAGATTTACAGCGAGAGATTCTAGCCAAAAGTATAATTTAAAATTGTGTTCCTTTTGGCTGAGCTCCGTGGGGAATTTGAACCCCGAATAGACAACTATGTAATTCATAAAATGCCTCCAAACTCCCCATCCTGGTATAATTCGTCCCTGTTCCACCATAATCCTACACGTCCGCCGTTCTACAATCTGTACCACAATTTTAATGTCCAACGCATTTTGACCACCCAGGCAAACCACAACCAAAGCCAATGAACAAGTATAATAAGAAAATGACAACCACTGTGAGAAGAGCCATCAACTTGACATTCTTCCACCACATCTGCCTTCGCAAGCCTCTGCTCCTCACTCTGAAATCATGCGCACTACCTCCTAGTCTGTCGGTTTTATCGACTAACAAGTCGATTCTCTCTCCTCGTTCTAACAAGCTCTCGATGTTTTGACTCATGATACCTCGCACATTGTCGATCTCCCCTTTCACGTTGCTCAAGGCATCCTTCTGTCCTGATTCCGTGGTTCCATAGTCGATCATTAATTTCTTCAACTCGGTATTGAAACTTCCGGCGCCATAATTGGGCAGGCTGGTGAAATCGGTGCTTTCGGGAGGGAACTGGGACAGGAATCGCTTCTTGATCTCCACGAGGAATCCAAAGGGGATGCGACGACCGACGGAGGAGTCGGCGATGACTAGATAGGTGAGTCCGCCTGCGGACGAGGATGAGCTTGGGTAGTCCGAGGGAGAGTCGGCGATGAAGTGGATGAAGTTGGAGTTGTGGGTATAGGTGAGCTTCTGTGAAGTTGCATGGTTGATCTTGGGAAGGACGAGGGATGCGAGCGAGGAAGTCTGCGATGCGGCAGAGGTGGTGTGTTCGGCGAGGATGGTGGTATTATGGGCGATGCAGGCGCTGCGGGTGGCCGTCAGTTCTGTCGGATGCGGAAGATGCGATGCTAGACTTACTAGAGGAGAGGAGTGGGTGGTGTGGACGAGGAGGCCATTATCACGAAGGCGAGGATGATGGAGCGAGGTTGCAAACAATGAGCTTTGGGGTGAGAGATCGTGTGGTTGTGGTGTTGCGGAGCAATAAGGTACGATCAGGAAGGAGTGTGAATCGATGTCAGAGGTGGTGACGCAGGAACCGGGCGCAGTAGGTGGAAACGACAATGCCATCAACCTGGAGCGGAGAGCGGGGCGGAGAAAGGAACGGGGCGGGACCTCTTCCTCCACCGATCACAGCTCCCACCCGACGACGCGACCGACGGAGGCGAGAGGTTTAAAAAAGTTCTGGTTAATTCTCAACGACCGCGGCTTCATGCTCCACGCCCAACCACAACTTAAACGACAATGCTCTTGACGAAAGACCGAGGTGGACAATGCGTATTCTGCAGCTACAAGGCCATACAACGACTCAACGCCCCCTCAAAGAGGCTCAATGGACTGCGACAGAAGAGCACCAGTGCTCCCAGCACTTCTAAAACGATAGCCAACGTCGACGGCAATGTGGATATCGATGCCGCCGCGGAGGACGAGGTAACCCCCCTCCCCAAAAAAACAAATTGGCCTCGGCATCTGGAACAATCGTCTAATGCGTGCGCTTCTAGTCCTCCCAGCAGATCCCTCGTTCCAAGCCTCACACACCCGGAGAGACACCATGTGGAAGTACCCTGCCATTCCCATTTCGCAGCTCTCAACCATTGCTACGGCAGCAAAATGCTATTAAGAAGCTTTCGACAAGCTTCCAGCCCGCAATCAGGCCTCCACGATTTCATGGCTTGGGAGCTCCCAATGCCGCAAGGGCGGAGGGCCCGCCTACAAAAACCAGCGCAATCAAGGCCTTCGGGGGTTTGCTACGGGATACCTTTGCTGAGGTCGCGTATAGTCTAAGGAAAGAAGCTCGTGAAGAGAGGCGGTGGGAACCCGCACGCATTTGGGGTATAAAGACCGAACAGGAATTTGACGAGCAAGCAAGCAAATTCCGGGACATGCTTGAAGAGTCCGTCCAGCTCGCTCACAAGGACAACCTCACAGACCATAAACACAACCCGCTCTTCCACTCACTCCGTACAGCTTTTGTGAAAAAAAACGTTACCGGCCTAGGCCAAGAGCTAAAATATGCCTTCCTCAGATCGGTCATAGAGGGAAACCTCAATACGCGAGACTTTTCCAACCAACAAAGGCTAGCAGATCTTCGTTACCCAACGGAATGGTTCCCAGCGACAAGAGCTTTGCAGCGAACCGTCCACCTACATATTGGACCGACTAACTCGGGCAAAACCTACCATGCCTTGAAAAGGCTTGAAAACGCAGAGACTGGGGTCTACGCAGGTCCTCTACGGCTCCTAGCCCACGAAGTTTATACACGCTTCAATGCAAAGGGAAAGCCTTGTGCCTTGATCACGGGGGAGGAGCAGCGTTTTCCAGAAGGCCTCAAGCATCTCATGCATAGCTGCACAGTCGAAATGGTGCCATTGAATGCTCCGGTCGATGTTGCTGTGATCGATGAGATTCAGATGATTGCTGATTCTGAACGTGGCTGGGCTTGGACCGAGGCATTTCTTGGAGTCCAGGCAAAGGAAGTCCACGTCTGCGGCGAGGTGCGGACACGGGAACTTGTAGAGAATTTATGTAATTTGATGGGAGAAAAACTGGTGGTCCATGAGTACGAGCGTCTTAACCCCTTAGCCATGGAAGCGAAGAGCTTGCAGGGAGATTTAAGCCGTTTGGAAAAGGGGGATGCGATCATTCTTTTCTCTCGTGTTGCAATTCATGCTATGAAAGCATTAGTCGAGAAGAAGACAGGCAAGCGTTGTGCTGTCGTCTATGGTTCTCTTCCACCCGAGACCCGAGCTCAACAAGCCGCGCTTTTCAATGAGCCCGACAATGATTATGACTACCTTGTTGCCAGTGATGCTGTTGGAATGGGGTTGAACTTGTCTATAAAGAGAGTTATCTTTGAATCAGTGACAAAATTTAATGGTTATTCCACGGTCCTCATGGAAGATTCGAGTATTAAGCAGATTGCTGGCAGGGCAGGTCGATTCAAATCTGCCCACCAAGCAGTAGAAGAGGGGCAAGCGGCTCAACCTGGAGGCAAACCCTTAGGAAATCGCACTGGAGGTACAGTGACTACTCTCGATCGACTTGATCTCCCTGCAGTCAAAAAAGCGATGGCAACAGAGGTTGAGCAAATCGAAGCTGCTGGCATCTCCCCTCCATCTAGCATCTTTTTGAAATTCGCAAATTACTTCCCTCCGTCCACGCCCTTCCAATATATCCTACTCCGTCTGAAAGATCTCTCTACCGTTACTTCAAAATTTCGCCTCTGTTCTGATAGGGATGCAATCGCGATTGCTGAGGCGATTCAACCTTATAACCTCACGAACACCGAACGGATAGTATTCATGGGCGCACCAATCTCTCTCCGTAGTCCACACATGGAGCTTATCCTCGACGACTTCGTCTCTTGTGTAGCCGAGAAGAAGTCAGGCGAGCTTCTCGCGATGAAGCATGTGGATTTGGAGTTGCTTGACAGAAAATACCCGTCACAGCCGACGCGCCATAGAACATACCTGCACGATCTAGAAGGGCTCCACCAAGCCTTAACATTGTACCTATGGCTAAGTTATCGTTTTGCTGGAACCTTCAGGAGTCAAGCACTAGCGTTCTATGTCAAGGGCTTGGTCGAGGAAAAGATCAATGAATATCTTACAGGCATGAGTTATGATAAGGGCGCGAGGAAGGCTTCGCTGAAGATCAAGATGAACACTCTTCTTCGTCATGAGAAAGCCCGGCAACTAGAAGGCGAACTTGGTGGTATGAGTGGTGGTGAAAGCCGGCTCCAACCTATCCCGAACTATGAGCACACCGCAGCTGATGACGATTATATCTGGACTGGGTGATAGGGTTAGCACAGATGAGCAAAGAGTTGATATATGTCAAATTATATGAGAGAATAAATTACTACTTTACATGAAAGCTTTTATGTGTGCACAGGCCTTGTTCTTTAACTGTCTCATTAGCTAACACACCCCTTAGTAGTGAAGATATCAGCTCCCTTAGAATATACTAGTCTAGATATATTAGAAGATTGAGGAGGGTGTCCACGTATAACTACAAGAGCCAATCTGACCTGCGTCCCATGAGAAGCGGCAAATCTCTATTGGGTGGAACCCTTTCAGCTTCGTGCTAGGGGCTACTGCTTAGGCCCTCTAGTAAGTTGATACCCTATGATTAAATTTGAAGCCCATAAAGCAACGATGCTAGAGCAAGAATCCCCTCAATTCTTCACTGCAATTTTTAATATAATTTGAATAATGGCCCCCTGCTTCGTGATATAGAAATGATTGAGCACCATATTGCAAATTCGTGTGCACAATGAAAGGAAGTTACTACTCAGAACGGATGGGAAAGCAAGCCTTCTTGGACAGCCGCGAATACAGCTCTAAGGAACTGATTTAGGAGATTATATAAGGAAATCTCATCTTGTCATAGAATTAGATAAGTTAGCTCCGTACTTGAAGTTTGCAAGTATTATCTAACGCGATGTCCATTTGAAGTACAGTTTTAACGATTTATAAATTGCCACACCCGGCAACACTCATATATACCACTACACGAGCAATTAACGAGGGGTCGAACCGTGAGCGTGACCGAGCATCCAGGCCTTCACTTAGTCTAGTATTATGGCAGAATTTTCATCAAGCCAATACCCCGCATATTTACTTTGTGCAGCCTTTTAGAAGTACATTCAAGAAGCAGATCCGGAGGATTGGAGGGTGGCAGCAAGCTTCATGAGAACCTATTGTTACTTGATACAGTACGAAATCAACTTTCGTATGGCCATTAACTCCGAAATGCATCTCATTTCGCTAGAAGATGGGCAAAATTCCATTACTTACGAGGACTTCGTAGAATTAATTGCCCAATTTGAAGGAGCCGATGACCAGGTAGTATCCCCGCGGTTTCTTACGGTGCTTTAAGACTCACAAGGTTAAATCACCTAGCTACAATATTTCTATTCAAATTTACATATTTTCACCCACCCCTCCAATGGGCAAATTACCAAGTAACTCTGATAGCACCTATGGTTACGCTCTTTATGGTTCTCTCAACTATTTTGAATTATATATAAGTTGTACTTTCGGTGCAAGGATTGAAGAGCTGGGCTGCTTTTATGGCTGCATCATTATGGTTTCTTGTTGATTTATGTTGGCCTATATAAAAGCTCACAAAATGCTGATCCGTATTCGATTTCCGATAGAGCAGACTATAAGTTTACTTCGCCTGTTCAAAATTATAGCGAACCACCGGATAAGAAGGAAAATATTGGTGGACTTTCACGGATAGAAGAATCAGTCTTTCCTAATCTCACTCCCGGTTTAAGTTACAATACTACTAATTCTACGGTAACTCATTATATAACCATTTGTGGTCTATTAATGATACCCAGGGTACCGAGTAATTAAGCCCAAGGAGCAATTGAAATTCTGGCAAAACGGTCGTGTTTTCATGATGCTCTTTCACGAGGCTGCATCAGAGCCTGAAACGCGCAAAGATGGTAATATCTCAGATTGTTGTCTCGTGCACGTTGGCGAGTGGGTTAAGATGCGTCGTTTTGTTATTGTTGGAAATACAGAGGGCTGGGTGTATTGCTGGTAAGTGGAGTAATGCTCCAAACGCAAATTTCGGACTAACCATTCTTCGAAGCCCAATCCGTACCTACGGTTAACAAACTACTTTGAAAGTCGGGCTGCCCAACCACACGGAGCATACAATTATATACACAAGTACGACTCCTCGAGGAGCAGTTCCATGATAGCAATAGACAGATTGTTACCGAGAATCTCATCAAGGATCTGATCAAAGTCATCAGAGGCAACGAATATCGTGAGAGCCAACTCGATAAAGGCTCTAGGATTGATTTTGGGAAGTGTTACATTGCCAAAAAAAAAAGTTCGGGTTCTTAATCTTGGATTCCCTAACGGAGACTCAATAGATAATCTACGCCACTACTCACGTGCAGTCGTTCCCGCTAGCGAGTTGCCAATTCCTGTTAGGACAAGTATTAGGCATGGTATGATTCCCTCGAATTCTCGTAGATGTATGCTAGATACCAAAACCGGAGCTTAATTTGAGAAATAAATTAGAGATTATAATCTCTTCCTCTTACTATTTAATACCGATGATATTACTATTAGGAAACTTTGTCTTGATGTGGGAAGTAGAGAGTTAAATTTAAGAGTAATTACTCTATGAAGCCAGGAAGCACAGAGTTAGGTTTTAAGGGTTATTACTCTCTAGGCCTAGAAGTAGAGAGCAACGGGAGGGGTAAATTCTTTGAAAAGTGGGATGATTACTCCCCTAGGGGCAAAAGAAGTAAAGAGTTGGATTTAAAGGGCTGATAACTTAACCCCCCCATAACTATATAAATTTATCTTCCAAGGGGGGTTTGAAACGGAATTCTCTAGAACGGCATAGAGAGAAGAGCTAATAATATTCAAAGCAGATTAATCCTAAAAGCTTCGATAAGTTCTAAACGTCAGTGAAAATAACTCTAATCTCGAGAGAACCACCGCCTCCCGATTAAGCTTTCTGGAATTATACTATATTAGTGACTATTAGTAGTATATCTACAAACGAAGAAGCAATACAAGTCACCATTCTAAGTCTAAAGTTTCAACTAGAGCTAATTATATCGACACTTATAAACAAAATCTATGACATACAATCCTCTCCCTTCAACCGAAACCTACCAACTTCAAGCCCCATCCAACTCTCACTCACTCACTCACTCAACCCAACCATCTTCAAAGAATCCTCCCACAACCTCTTCTCATTCGCCTCATTAAATGCCCACGCAGAATACCCATCATCCCCATCCACCTGCGGACACATCGTCGCACAATCACACAAATACAACCTTCCCTTCCCCTCATAAACCTTCCCCACCGCGGCCAAAACCTGCGTCGCGGCACCTTGCTCAGCACTTTTCATATAAACTTTCATATTCGGTAAATTTTCCCACCGCGCTCTCGTCTCATCATCGACATATCTTTGTAACGCCGTCCAGATACCTCCAGGGTGGAGAGATAATCCATGAAGGCCTTGGGACCCATAGCGATTTTCGATCTCGTTGGCCATGTAGATGTTACAGGTTTTAGCTTGTCCGTATCCAGCCCAGGGAGTGTATTCTGTTTTGTGGAAATTATAGTCGCCGATTTGGACTTGGCCGAATGCTGGGGAATTGGTTAGTTCTGATGTGATGTACTACTCATACGTGATATACTCCTAGCTATTATTTGGGTGCTGCGTAGGAAAGGAAGATAAAAAAAAAAGAAGCTTACTATGACCAGAAGAAGCAACATCAACCACTCTCGAATTAAACTCCTCCGTAGAAGACTTAATCATCAAATCCTTCACCAAATAAAAGAACAAAAAATGCGCCAAGTGATTAACCCCAAACTGGGACTCAAATCCATCCACAGTCTTCATATATGGCGTCGCCATAATTCCCGCATTATTAACCACGACATTCAACCTATCACTCTTCTCCAAAAAGGTCTTCGCTGCCTTCCTCACGCTTTCCAAGGAATTATTATCCATTTCTAACAATTCCACTCTTCCGGGTTCGAGAAATGATTTACATGCTTCTTCACCTTTCTTTAGGTCTCGAACTGTGAGGAAGACTTTGCTACCTGTGGCGGCGAGGGCTCGTCCTGTTTCAATTCCGATTCCCGCGGAGGCACCGGTGACGATGAAGACTTTATCTTGCATTTTTCCGAGAAGATCGTTGTCTTTGATGATTTGGAGGGCAGTGGGGCGGGCATCGCCGGGACCACGGAGGTTTTCCTTCTTGTGGACTTCGGCGTATTTTCCTGACATGATGGATGTTGGAGGGAGGGTAGAAATATATGTTTTTGTTTTGAAATTGATGGTGATGGTGGTGTTGATAAAAGACA
The DNA here is from genome assembly GCA_003988965.1 of Neobulgaria alba. Classification (NCBI taxonomy): domain Eukaryota; kingdom Fungi; phylum Ascomycota; class Leotiomycetes; order Helotiales; family Gelatinodiscaceae; genus Neobulgaria; species Neobulgaria alba. Next base: position 1,001,388 of record QYAM01000006.1, read on the forward strand.
CAAGTTTTGAATTATTCAATTGAATGTAGAATGAAGAAAGAAAAAGGCCTTCATAGACAGAAGACACCCATATATATATTCCCCCTCCTCCCCCAAAAAATCTCAGAGCCTAAAATAATCGTTATGGTGATAATGCACCACCCTGCCCTGTCGACGGTTTTAACGCATCACTACATCGCTTGCCCGCTTTTCCCCGGAACTAACTCCGGATCCATAACCTTTTATCACGTGTCTGTAATGCTTTGTAATGTAATGCTTTGTAATTTTTAGAACTATTCTCTCTAAGATATTGGTGGGTACGGCTAATGAAAAGAAGATAGTTCGCGATTAACTTGCACATATGAAATCCCCAAGTCCAAATAAAGCCTCCCCTCCCAAACTGCACAGCCTGCCAGCCAGAAAACATCGGCCCACCCAATTAGAAATCTCCTACCCTCCAAGTCATACCTACCTAACCTAACTTGAAATAAAAGAAAAAGAAAAAGGAAATACATACCAAAAACATATACCATATTCAGCAAAACTACCTCCTCCACCAAAAAGTCTCAAAGGAATTTACCTTGTGCAGAAAACTCGCCACCTTGCCTACTTCACATACCTTTTAAAAATTGGGGGTCTGGCGAATGTCATTCCATTCACGAAGAAGTCCCATGGTCTAAAGTATAACCCGTGGTGATCATAAAGAAAAAATTTCCATAAATAATCTAAGGTACAAACTCCAACTTTCCACCACGGTACGCCATAATTATGGATTCCCAGACGAACGCCCTTCATAATACAAAAAATAAAGAAATATCTTTCTATCTATCTACCCATCGATATGTAACATTTCATCTTTTTCCAATTCCTACACAACAAGCCATTTCCAGTGAGAGCTGTTTTCTTCAAAAAACAAACTTCTACTATGCATTGAAAGCCCAAGAAGGAAGTCCACTATCGGGCGGAGCGCTCCTAGGAACCAGGGAACTCAACTCCCCCTCCTCCACCACTTCCACCCCTCGTCGCAACCACCTCTGAATAACCAAGCATATTCTCAGCATAGCCTCCGAGATATCCCAATCCACCAATCCAATAGCCATCGTTGTCGCCGGCGTCAACCCCTTCAAAAATCTCGCTTCTGGTTTATCCTTCGCGAAAGGATTGACGACGAGCAGAATCCAGAGAAAGATGCCGGGGATTTGTTTCCAGATTTGTAAAGGGACGCGCCACATAGTTGACCAGATTTTCTGCAGGAGGGTGGGGGTACAGGCTTGCGAGAAGGGAATTCGTTTGAGGATTGCTGTACTATAGATTAGGGCTGCGGAGCGACAGGTTTGGTATATGTAATCATTTGTCAGTTCTGCGATTTCGGTGGAATCTAAATAGTATAATCGACGACAGACTGGTTCGGATGCGGTCTGAAATCTGGCTCTGGATTCGACTGTCTCTCCTTTCTTGGCAATTTGGATGACGGAAGCTGTGAGCAGCTTCATTTCATCGAGTAGGTCAGCTGTTTCTTCGCTAATTCCCAGTGCTTCGAGGGAATGGTCGCGGCGTATGCGGGATTGGAAAAGGGGACTATCAAGCTCGAGCGGATACGTGTCTACAACCTTTAGTGGTCTACTTTTCTCGTCATCTTGAAGGAGTAGTTCGCATTCAAATGTGAGGGCAACGTTGAAATCCGTCCTAATTAGTTAGTTAGGATATTATGTTTAAAATGACTGGGTGGGGAATACAAACCTCACGAGCAGTCTTCGGAGAAGGATGTACTGGATGTTTTCCAGGCCTCCACGGGTCTGAATCATGTCGGCAAGGCCTTTCATGTGAGCGACTGTGCTTCTTCCATCTGCATATATCAACTGTCTTGATGTTAGAGTGCAGACGAGAAAGCGAAGGCGCGAGATATACCTCATTGTAGGCCAGAGACATCTGAAATATTGTCAGTCAGTTTTGTTGTGTTTAAGATTTAGATTTTTGAAAGGTAATTTTTGATAGACAGGCATGAAACAAATTTACAACACGAAATTGGGTAGATCGTGCTTACCACAGTAGCAATTACTTCATCACTTGCTCCTTTCGATGCACGGGTTTTAATATAGTCATTTATCATATGGATTATGTTCACTCTTGCTGTTACGACCTCCACCGACTTATCAACATCAATGCCTCGAGCTGTAGCGTAGAAATAGGTAGAGCTGAGTATTCCGATATTTATTAGGATCGGAGACTGGATCATGAACGAAACCCATTGCGTATTGAATTGAGAGGATGAGGAGAGCGCCCCATCGACCGAAGTCATGAAAGGAGCCAATTTATGGACAACTAGCATATTTCATGAATATGTACCGTCTATCAGGCACTCGGAGGGAGATCTTACAGAACTGGATAAACTCATAATTACGTTTCGAGGGTTCAAGCGGCAGACACCGAAAGGTGTCCCCACCGCCATCACTAGGATTTATCAACTTGGACCCGCTACAGAGAATCTTTTGATAAGATTCTGGGGGAAATTGGAATTTCCGCTGGCGAAAAATCGGAGCAAGATCGCAGCATGTATCTTCCTCGGTTAGTGGGCCATCGGGTACTGGGTCGACATCATCCTCTTCCGGTTCGTCGTGGAGAACCCCTGAGAGGGACGTTGGGCTGGATACCGACAGAGATACATCGTGCGGCCGGCAGGGTCGCACCTGAGACACGGCGAGCTTGGAGACGCTGGAGTGACGACGGAGAGGCAAGACCCCAGATGAGGATCTGTTGTTGGAATCCGAATGCTCGGATTCGGGTTGTGTGACCTTGACACCCAGCTCAATCACCCTCTCCTTGTACTTGGAGGTCCTCCTGTACCCCGTCAGTTCTGGTCGTCTCACCAATGAGTGCCCCGGGGGGAATTGCTGCTGCAGGAGCAGGCTGACCTGAAGACCTCGTAGGTACACGGCACCGGAGGGAACCTCCTCACACAGTTGTTACATGGCTGGTCTTTGGCCTGATTGCACTGTCGGGCTCAGTTAGTGAGGCATGCGGTGACCGGCAGCGTCTTTCGTCCAGGGGTACCTTTTGCTTGCGACGGCGGCACTCGGTACAGGAGGTTGAGGCTCGCTGTCGCGTCCGAACTTCCTTTTTACGCGCGGCGTCGGGGGTCACCAACATGATCACCTCGTGGGGAAGGCCAGAGGTTCAGGAGGCCTGGGGGGGGGGCAGAGACCGACGTGGTGGTGGTCTTTGTCCGGTTGGTGTGGAGCCGTGGAGCGTGGAGCAGTGGGTTGGGGGGTTTGGATTCGTCGGCGGGGTGCATCTCACAGCACTTGGGGAAGCCGACGATACATTGTGCTGGCTGCGGACCACCAAGTGTTCACCACAAGGCAAGTTTCGGATATCGGGTGCGGTGAGGGCGAGGCTGTGAAGGAGACGGACCATGGGAGAGGCAGTCCTGGTCCTCTGCTTGGGCGTCTGCTGCTCTTATGCTGATGCTTTGATAGCCTGGGAAGTGGTCACATGTCTCGACCCAACCCCTTCGATGCCCCGGAGAGGCAGCAGTCCGGGAGCCCAACAGCAGGCTGGAACCCGCTAATAGGCGTCTGCTGGGGCCATGTTGGGTTCCATCATGTATGTAGCCTCCGCCGTGCAAAGACTCGAGTGCTTCCTTGCTTCCTTCTCTAGCTGATGTCTCCCGGGCGCGAATTCACTCGGCCTCCAGCCATGGTCGATGCAAGCAGTCGCCCTTAACGGCCCTTTTGAAGCTCCACGCCCCAACATGCCGCTGGCCTCGTATCTTCTGTCGCTAGATCCTCTTCTAGTTGGCGCCGGTGGGTTTGTGGAACAGGCCCAGAGCTGCCAACTTGCTGCTGCTCACATGACCATCAAGGCCGCGAGAGGTTAATTCCTTTCTTCGAGGAAACTGTTGGGAGTTAGACTCCTGTTCTTTGTTGCGAGGCCCAGGATGGCCCTCGATGCCTTCTCAGTGAGCAGCCACCTGCGTGTCACGTGGCAGCACTGGGACGCCAACGGGGTGTGGATTGCTATGGCGCACCGCTTTTTGGAAGTATGACAGCCTTCTTGATGTCGACTAGCTCAAGGCGGGATCATGGTGCAGAGAAGTAGCCAGGGGCCAGTTACCACATCAGTTAGTGTTCTGCATTTCCAAAGCCCGAGACGGTTAGACTAGTTTTACCTATTAGCAGTACCACTTTTCTCGGCATGGGCTTGAATAAAACGTCGTACAAGGCCAACGTCTCTTGCGTCCCATCACACGGTAGATACCAAGGATATCAGTCCCGTGGATTACACGGAGATGAAAGCGGTCATTTGGTAGATCTGGAGAGAAGTACAAGACCATAGATTTGGATTTGGAATTTTAAAGCGGGATTTAGTACACAAGCAAGTCCTTGATTGGTTAGCCTAGAGGAATCTTGAATGGATGCTCTTTTGGAGTTAAGAACTAGCATACTTGGCAATGGAAGCAAAACGTAACTATCACCCCCCACCCCTGCCAGGCTTTGTAAGAATTAGCTGGATCATTGTCTGCATTTCATGTGAAGAGTTGCCAAATATGACTAATTCCTCTAACTTTTAACAACTCCTCTATTCTTTCACATCTGTCCTAACACCTCCTATCCCTTGCTTATCCCGACCCACCCCAGTAGCTCTACTCGATGGGATTGTAGTACTATTATTGACAATTAATACATCACTCCAAAACTAGTCTATTTTAAATCTGTTCTTTGCAACGACGTTTCTGAAAATAAGAGGTAAACTCTACTATCTCTATCCTCTACATTTAGGAAAGTCCTCTTCCGGACCTAGTATGATGTGATGATACACCCGCCACCCAGTGAATTTTCAGATTCGGTAACGAGCTAGCTGTAGTGCTCTTTAGCCTTAGGATATTTAGTCCAAGAGACTCGTTAACGACGAATCCCAGGGAGGGAATTGAAGACCACTCACTATATGCACTTTGCTCATTTAATTGTTTGTTAATTATCTACTTCTCTATTTACGGTTGCACTTAGATCTCATAACTATTCCGCCTTATGATAGACTCCCTATTCAAAAGTAGTTTCAGGGCTCTCGAAAATGCAGGGTAGTACCGAGTAGTAACAAGAGTTAGCTAGTACTAGTATCATTTTATTCTCGAGGTACTATAATCATTCTAGAATCCAGGGCCAAGAGGACAGGAAATAACCCATGAACCAAAAGTTTTGACATCAGGAGAAGTGACTAGAGATTTACTGGCAATTATCAATCCAATCAAATCCCCGAATAATCGATAGCCAAACAGAACTAACGTGGTTTATCAGCGAGTCGATCATATCAGCGAGTCGATCACTTTTCCTTGGCACAGAACTTTAAACTTAAATAAATCAACCATAACACATTAAATTAACTATAACTACTCGGAATCTGATGAACCTAATACAACTATAGTATCTTGACAAGTACGCGCATT
>QYAM01000051.1:0-139637 GCA_003988965.1 Neobulgaria alba
GAATGTAAATAAAGCAGCAATAGACTCTATTCCTACTTTAGCTATAGAATATGGCAGAATACAGGGGTGGGGAGACCCACTTGAAACCCCCTTCCGTACAGTACACATGTTGCCTGCTTTCCCGCTTCGTTCTGATGTAACCTAACAAATTCACTAGACGCACTCGTGTCATCGGAATCCCAACTTTCGCTATGAAGAGAATCGGAGAATTTCTTAAGAGAGGCACCAGCAGTCCACGACAGGGTTCCCCTTCGAGGGCCGATCAACCCAGTGGCCCTGCTGCTGATGCGCTGGCATCAACTCGAACCGAGGACCAAACACAAGCGCTCACTGCACCCACTGCACCCACTGCACCCATTGCAGCATCTTCCAGTCAAACTGAACTACAAAATACTCCAGTTGTTTTAGCGCCGGTACCGAAAGTATTCCCTGCTGGCATTGAAGAATGGTGGAAACCAAGTGCGGGCCAGCCCACGGTAATTAGAGTATGTCCAACAGCTACCAACAATGAATGTAAAGGAGAGTGGCTAATTCTACTACTCTGACCTAGTTTGGTGTTTGTCCACGGCATCACCGGCAGCCGCGAAGGGACATGGACAGCTTCTGGAGCTGAAGCGCCATGGCCTAAGACATTTATACCGCCGCTATTGCCCAACGTGCGCGTTCTCGGTTTTGGATATGCAGCAGACGTCACCCACTGGTGGAGAATGGCAGACCAGGGCACAGTTTACAATTATAGACAATCACTCCTGATGAGTCTCTATGCACATCGCTCCCTTGACGGTTTAGTAAGTGGGAGCCTCTTAAAAGCGAACCTCTTTATCAGACAAACTAAACCCTGACTAGACAAATCGACCACTTGCTTTCGTTGTGCACAGCTTAGGTGGGTTAGTTTGTGAGGCGGTACGTGTTTTCAACATGTAGTTGATTTCTTTCTTATTAGAAGAGCTAGCTTATGTCTAATAACTCTTACAGTGTCTTCTGCGATCTAACCAGTCCGCTATGCCCCACCTCAAGACCATTATTGACAGCATCATTGGCATCGCATTCTTAAGGACTCCCTATGCTGGTGCCGGCGGCCTCGCAACATTGGCCAAAAAGTCAGCTCAACTTCTAGGACTGGTTTATAATGTTAATACTAGAATCGTGGAGGTCCTTTAGACGGACTCGGAGGTCTTGGCGATTCTATAGCAATCATTCCATACCATGCTTAGAGCAAGGGAACCAAGGAAGATTGATATTTCATGTTTCTTTAAGCAAACACAATTGCCTGGCGTAGGATAGGTAATTACTCTGCTGAAACTTCGTACATCAATTCATGTGTTTGTACCATCTAACCTCGTTTTATAGGTCGTTGCTCCTCATTCAGCTATCTTACCCAGTTGGACCAGTATACCGCTTGCTAATCAAACGCACATGACTATGACGAAGTTTGAGTACAATAATGACCCTGCTTTTGTACTTGTATTTAGTGAGATACGGCGCTGGGTTAGCGAACTTGAAGCTAGGCAAGGTAGGAACTTCGACACACTATATCTACCACCCATGGTAATCAATATAGGCAGCACGACCAATTCCGGAGTCCGCTCCACCGAAGCCGAGGACCGCAGTTAAAGCTACAGCCTTGCGATTTGCTGCCGACCTTGAAGTTCGATATGAATCAACGAATGATTCTTTCGCCTGTTCTGTGGCATCGAAGATCCTTACCAGCGACGAGGAACATTCAATCGAATTCGCAGAGTTGAACGGAAGGCTCCCTGAGAGGATCACTAAGTCATACGAATTTTCTAGGTGGTTGGCACTTTTACGACGCTTTCAACAGAAGGAGTACGAGACAGATCTCCGGCGTAAAGACAAGCCTATATCTATGGTCCCTTTTTCAGACGGTCGATTCCTTGCCTGCATTCCAACCAGCGACGTCTATCGTATATTAGCATCTTCGGTATTAGAAAGACATTCCCAAAATTCTACGGTACTGGTCCATCATACCTTCTTGTCTATTTCAGATAAATTTTACGAAGACCTACCTGTCGTTAAAGTCAGGTATGCCGAGGATCCCCATTTCGTCCGCCGGACCATAATTCTAAGCAGCGAATTTGCTCATGCAATCGTGGGCGCTTCAGGACTTCCGCCAGATATATGGTTTCCGGTGAACTTCATATGCACAGTCCTAGGTCATGAAAAGGTTGAGATGCCATAGGCCATGGCATTAGTCACTTTTCGCCGTCGCATTGTGGTCTTCTCTTCGCAATTCAGCCGGGCTTTGCAACTGTGGAAGTCATGTGTTGACCTACTTGATATGGCCTGGGATCATGATGATGCTTGGGAATGCACACCCGATCAGATACCCATCCGAGTCTGCGTTGGAGAATTTCGGAGCTTCGCTAAGAATGGGGTCATCTTCGGCCTTAGCGATGAATTCTATCCAATGGAACTTCAAAGCTCGGTCTTAAAGGGCTGTTGTTTCGAATATTTTAAGAGACACTGGGAGCTGAAATTCGAAATCGAAGACGTCCGCGGACTTCTGAAGCAGGCAGACGATTCTGTCACGAATCCTGAACTTCTAAGTAGAGAACAGCTGGTTAGGCGATGGTATGCTTTATATAGTTATAAAGGTGCAAGATAGATCTTACTGGCGCTCTCTTTAACAATGGGCTCGAATCTAAGCAAAGTGTGGGTGCTTCCAAAAAGTTTTGATGTATTGAGGGATCATTCGATGTGTTATATGAATTGATATGGCCTACTTTACGACCGGCTAATTTTTTCAATAAATGTTTTTTAATTTTGTCTTAATTATTTAAACGCGATCACAGTTGGAGGGAGACGTTGAGAATCCAAGACAACTTAACTTTACACATTAACGAGCGCGTCCAACGAGCGCAAAAGAACTTAACCTAATCCTCAAATCTACATTCACTAAAACTGTTAAGTTAACTTACCTAAGAAGATTTGAAGATTGAAATGAAGCGCTTGGCGCGACGAGGCTAGGAATCGAGACTATTGAGGCTGACAAGTGCCTTAAATCATAACTTAAAGAGGATAATATTATGACCTAGGTAGATAGGAGCGACGGTGAGGTTAGGGGGAGTAGAGTAGAGTATAAGCGCCCAACGCTAGATAGTTGTTGAACGCTACTGACGAGTTGCAGTAAGTCGACAGAGCAGGAAGTGAAGGAGGATTCTAGCGCATGTCACAAACGGTTTAGGACACGTTCTTAAGCGGAAGCTTTTATTAAAGATTAGAAAGATTCTTTTGCCGACGTATGGCGGAGAAAGATAAGAGAAGCATTAGACCAAGGCCTTAAACCTTGCGACATAAAGCTCAGTGTTGAAGGTATACTTTATGGGCCTGATAAGCAGACCGAGGACGCGGATTCTTTGGATAAGGTCAAGCTGGACAGCCTTAGTTTAAAGGAAGAGGAGTAGCGATATCAACATATGCATTGGTCCTACAATACCCGCTGAAAGAACTTCGCTGCATCGTCGCTCGTTGCGCCAGGTCCCCAACGCCAAGGCCAAGATAAACTGTTGCCTGGTTATAATGTGCAGTCGACATCGGGATGGCGCCACCTTAGGCATGAAAATGCCCCTTCCAGATTCGCCTCTGAATATTCTCTATCCTCCGAATTGCTCGTGCGTCCCTCATCTTTGTTGGCTGTATGCTCTTCATCATCCTGCGCTCTATTCCCGCTTGTAAGTCTCTGTTCTGCCCCGCCTTGTTGCGACTTGGTTCTAGGTTCTCTTCTCCTATATCCAAACATTTCCCCCTTCCCTTCCTCCAAATCATTTTCCTCCGGCTCCCTTGGCTCGAGCTCGATGCTCCCTTGGCTACTCGTATCTAAGCCATCAAGATCCAATTGTTCACTGTACGCATCTTGTAATTGTCGTAGATCATCTCGAATTTCCCGAGGAATCCCATGGAGGTTGAGCTTCCGTAGCATAAGTACAGCACGCTGTAAGGATGCCATCGGCGAACCCGTCTATGATTTTGTCGCACCATACTCACTAGGACCGGGTTGAAAGGGAGCGCGTCCAGGATATTCGAGGAGGAAGTCGTTTATGACAATTCGTGTATAGAGCTCTCCTAACCTAGCCCTTTCAACTCCCTGACGTCTTTGGTGATCCTGATATGTTTGTGCAGTAGGACACATCCGCCCTAGAATTGTACCCGTGCAACGACCCAGTCTTCGACGACGTTTCCGATCTTGTCGCTCGTAGTTGAGGAAATACTTCAGATCGGTTGGTAAGAAAAAGAATGAGGGATTATAGACATAGTCGAAATTCGTATAGCAAGTGCCGCAGAGTGCGATCGCGTTCTGTGGGTTTTGTTTCTCTTAGAAATCGATCAAACCATCTCTAAGGGCGTCGCGAAACTAGGACGAAGTTAGATCGGCCCCGGCTGACCTCATACGAGACTTACAGTGTTATCTCTGCTGCCGATAACATGGCAGACATCCGCAGGATTCGCTCCACAATGCCAGCATTTGTTATTGTACTGTTCTCTTACCTGCGCCTTGGTGTTGTTGTTAAAGTCAGACGTACTTGATGCCCGAGTACGGGCGTGGCCTGTATCGCTGCCATCATCTACGACTGCGCGTTTTCTCTTAGAGCCTGAAGATGACGTTCCTAAAGAATTCTCTATATAGGATCCCCGGGGGGTAGGGAAGACGGCTTGTGGTGGGGGAGGGTAGATTGTAGGATGTCCTTGACGGGATACCGAATCAGATGGGGCACGATCGGTCTGGTCGGGAGGAATCATTGATGTTGAATATATATTCGATTGTCGATGTTGACGTGAAGCGTAATGATGTGTTGCTGACTATGGCGAGGATTTCCTGAAGCTGCGCGAGAGTGACGATGAGGGGAGGCTGGCTCAGGCTGGGGTCGCTCGCCGATGACTAACAATCCTCAGGCAACAGTTTCCTCTGCCATCTGGTGGACCACTAAGGCATTACTGTGTCTTGATCAGGCATAAGATGTTGTTACTAAGCTAGATGTGGCGCGCAGTGAAACATGGCGTCTATGCCTGAGGCCTCACATAGAAATTACGGCATAAATACTCTGGGCGTGCGGGGGCCCTCAAAAAAATCGATCCGTGGTACCGAACCGCGTGGCGATCCTGCAAAGATTTGCACGCCACAACAGCCATAAGGCTGATAGCGGCTTCCTATATGGTTAGAGCGAGAGCTCCGAAAACCCCTTTTAATAGGTACTTGGAGTTATGAGAGCTTGATGATAAAGTGGTGATGGAGAAAGTCTGTTTCGCTGTAAATGGACACTTGTTATGAATCAACGCATCGGGTCGACGACATGAATGTAATTTTCCAGTAAAAGAGGTTGAGGGTGGCTTAGGATAGCTATGGAACATAAATCCTGAAACATTATGCAATGTAAAGAGTGTACAAATATTTTTTAGTGCTCAAAGTCAAAGTACTTGATATCTTTTCCGGCACGGAGGGTTTTCCGGCACGCAGGGATGGACGTTAATACCTGTCGGTATGCTATAGCGGGGGAACCAAGGTCACTAATCACTCTGCGCTCATGTAGGACGCAGCCTGATTGTTGTGGTCTTGATTCGTTGTTGAAGGTCATGTGCATGGTCATGTGAGTAATCACATGACCGTGCGCCGGTCGGGTCGCATATGGATCGCATATCGATTCCCATAACGATTCCCATAACGATTCCCAACCGTACCAACAATACCTTTACTTAAAACCTCCTAGTTAATTCCCCTCTCTCCACTGGTTCTTAAAAATAAATTATAATCCTCTATATTACTTACCATATCAATCAAAAAAAAGACCACATGAACCAATGATAGGTAAATACACTTTCTACCCACGTCCTCTTATTAAATAGGCGTGAAGTTCGCTTGGCTCGAAGATTTTAAGTAGTAATAGATAAGCTTTCACAAAAGATGGATTCTCTTCATTAGTTATTATATCAGGAAACTAATTTCTAGATAATTTATATTATATTCTATATCATTCTTACCTGTTATATTTATTAGAACAAAAAAGAAAGCATGAGAATTGAAATAAAATAAAATGAAAAAACACTTCCTTTCTTCCTAAACCAAATTCAAAGTTGATAAAAAAAAAATAAGAAAAAAGAAAACTCCAAAATTCATATCCCAATGCTTCTCCCCTCCTCCTTACGAATACGATAATTTAACCTTACTACTAGCTAAACAAAAAAATCAATCAACCAAGCCAACCCAATCCCAGTATATACATTAATTATCCTCCCCAATTTTCCTAATCTTCAAGAGTAAAGTATATCGCACACTTTCCCCCAACCTCACCCTACCTATCCCAATACATCCATCACCACTTAGAAAACCTCCCCAAAAGAAAACCCATTAACATCTCACCTCACCTCACAAACCCATGAACTCTAGTTCAACAGTAGAAATTGTCTTTTAACCCCCCCAAAAATATCAAACGCTAGAAAAAAAAAACCCCCCACTACTACTAAACCCACCTCTCAAAATACCATGAAAATATACAACTCGCAACTCCCAAGAAGAAAACAGGCCTTTAAACTCTCAATAATGTTTTCAACTTTATATACTAAAGCTAATACTTTATTTTCCTAGCAAAGAAAAGGGAGGAGGGGGGTATGATATATTCCATTAAATACAATATATATCATGAAACCAGCAAAACGAAACCCCCTTCAAAAAGACGAAGGATATAGTTAAGAAATATATATATTTCTCCTCATTACTCATTATAAGAATAGTAATAGATAAGCTAAAGGTAATATAGTCCAATAAATACATATTTCCCTGGCAAGTGAATATACAAAGCTACCAATCATCTTTTGTGTAATACAATACAAAATTCCATCCTTCTCACCAACACTAAAAACTAGAACTCCTAATCCTTATACTATACCAACCCTAACGCCTATAATCTCCAAAAAAAAAAAAAATCTCTACCAAAGCTCACAAACTGGTTTCTTCTCCTTACACTGAAAGCTCTCTTTAAAAGCCTTTGAATTAGCCATCGTCCCAAGGATTCTAGCCCACTTGGGAGCATGAGGATCTGTATAGATTCTATTGATCGCCGTCTCCTTGCGACTCTTTCCACACCACCAATTGGCATAACTGACAAAGAAAAGTTGTTCCTGTGAGAAGAACTCCAAGCCGGGAAGATCCTCATTTGGTGTTTCTGCTCTGCGTTTTTGCCAGGCAGCAAAAGCGGCCGAGACACCTCCAGCATCGGCGATGTTTTCACCTAAAGTGAGTTTACCATTAACGTGAAGAGGCTTATCGTCCGGTCCTGGGACAGAATATTTGGAGTACTGGTCGACAAAACATTCGGCTCGGTCCTCAAAGCCCGAGACTGTGCTATTAGTCCACCAATCCGTGTAATTGCCATTCTGGTCGTAATGTCTACCAGTGGAGTCAAAAGCGTGAGAGAGCTCGTGGCCAGAGACAGAGCCAAAGGCACCATAGCTCAGGTACTGAGGTACATTGACGTCGAATACGGGGAATTGCATAATTCCAGCAGGGAATACAATTTCATTTCCAGGAGGATTGTAGTAGGCATTAACTGTTGGCACGGTCATACCCCACTCGTCTCGATCGACTGGTTTCCCGAGGCTTAACCATTGCGATGTAATAGCAAAACGGTTCATAGATAGGGTATTCTCAAAGAATTTTGATGCCGATATATTGACAGACCGATAATATTCGTGCAAATTCGATGGATCCATGATGTTAGGGCTCTATTTCGAGTAAGAAGTTGAATGTTTAATGACTATAAACTGTTTAGAATGCTTACCTTGGTTGGGTACCCAATTTTCTGGACGATTTTGTGAACCTTCTCGATGGCTAGATCGATGACAGAGCTGTCCATCCATGTGGTTTTCTTCAAGGTCTCAATAAACATCTCTTTGATATCAGAGACAATTTGATCACCAAATGTCTTTGCTTTCTCCGAAAATGCTTTCTCCACGAAGAAGCGACTCAGAATCCAGCCGAGACCATCATCAACATGACTAACACAGGTTCTCCAACGTTCTGGGGCTGATTCAGGATCCTATGAATTGTAAGCATCTCTAAATTAGACATAAGTTTTAGGCTTGCTGTACCTTGCCTTGAAGCTCGTTGACAAATCTAGAATACGGCTTGAGCTCGTCTGCTTCAATCTCGGAGGCAAATGCTTGGACGGCCTTCCAGACAAAGTACGTTTGCAGCGTTCCTCTCGGGGTGATCGAAAGGAGGTCTGTTAAATTCTTCATGTAGCTGGGTGATGCGACAATTAGACGATCTGTCTTGACGTCTGGTGGGGACAGACTACCGATGATATCTGCGAGGTGGATGCGTGGAGTAAGTTTATCTGCGTCCTTAAGGGACATGGGATTGTAATATTTCTAGTTTCAAGGTTAGAATATTCTCCAATAGCTCCTGTTGTTTGGACACTCACTGTAACATCATTGCTATCTTCTGCATCGGGAGATGCTGAAGCTAACTGCTGCTCAAATGCTACGACGGCGGCAGCATAGTCCTCATTCTGTCCTCTAGCAGCAATGATTAAGCTGTCTAGGGACTTGTTCCGCTTAGAATGGAGCGTAGAATCCTCATTTTGGTGGTTTGGATAGAGATTTGCTAATATCTGTATCAGGACACTCAGATACTTCTTCACAACATCATCATTCTCATAGTAGTCTTTAGCGGGTAGGCCAAATCGATATGGAGGGGACGCTTGCACAACAACTGTATCCGGGTCCTTGTCATCCGCGCCAACGCCTACAGATACTAGTGATGTAACACCTAGTTTGTAGAGATACTCGATTATGCTGGGAAGATCCTTGTCATCAGCTTCCACTGTAGTTGTCCCAGATGTCGATTCTTCCACGGGGAAAATCTCTGCAATCTGGTGGATAATTTCCTCCAAAGGTTTGATGCCTGCCTTCTTAATCGTGTCTTCGTCCATGCAGGCATCATACGCATCCTTGAGCTTGTCGAAGTTCTCTCGGTCGACTGTGGAAAGTGTCTCGAGCAATTGAGCAGGAGAAAAGCTAGAATGCTGAAAAGAATTAGAAACTTTCCGAAATATCGATGTGGTAGACAAACCTCTGACCCTTCTGGATATGGAGCTTCAAGAATGTGCCTAAGGAGCATCTGGGAGTTTTCACTCATAATTGTACCCGTGAAAGCATCACCTTGGTCAGGTCTCAAGTCGTGACGGTCGTCCCATCCACCGCAGACTAGCTCTTCGAAATTGTTACAAGGATCAATGGTTTGATAGTCTGGCGAGAGGTTGTAGAGTATCTCGGATGATGCGTGAACGCACGCCGGGGCTGTACAGACTTTGGCGCGGGGATTTGTGGTCGCATCCCGATAGACTAGCAGACGTAAGAGCTTGACCGAGACATTACAGAGCTCTCGTGGGTTACTCACTGCTAAAGAAAACACAAAGAACTACGATGACGGCCGTGATCAGCGTGCTCATGAAGATTCCGACGGCGTGTCTAGAAAGCCAACTTTGAGACACGTCGGTGGTCCGCTCATGAACATATTGCTCATGGTGTTCATTGTCATAGACCACCTGACGATTGATCAAAGGTGCCCTTTCCGGGTCCTGCTGGACGGTTTTCTGCTTCGAAGGAGCCCCCATATCGTAGAGTCGTGCTGTAACAGAGCTAAGGATAGCAGCTAGTGGTATTATGAAGGGAGCTATGCGAAGAGATTCTTGTGTGTCCTGCGCCCGAGGGCGAGACTTTCGGAGTTTTTGGGCTTGGTTTCTGCTCCTGCTGCGGCGTTTTGAAGCCAGGGTGCCAAAACTGAGAGAGGTCGAGAATGAGGTTGTTGATGGTTTCCGGGGAATCGTGCAGTTGGTGCCTGGATGTGTCAGGGCAGCTCGCTGGACCGGCCGGCGGATGCGGAGAAAGAGCTTCTTGCCGATTTGGGAATGGACAGCTGCCTACCCTGGTTCCCGACTCCCGACTCCCGACTCTCAGGGGCCGCCATCAATCAGAGAGCAATAACCTCCTGCAACCTCCTCCAGGGACAGTGAAGTCCACCCTCGCTGATTTTGATGGTTTCGGCAGTCAATCACGTATTCGGCAGTCGTAATCGGTTTCGGAGAATACTTCTTGATCCCTAGGGAACTTGCATCACATCTTTCGGGGTCGGGCACATCCCCTCCTAGGAAGATCACAGAATGCAAAGCGTATGAGGGCCTTTTCTAATTAGACGCGGATATTTCGATAGAATGAAGCGTTCTGTTCTGGTTCTGCAGGAGTCATCTTAGAACCGTGTACTTCATCATAGTGGATGCTTTCTATCTCCTTGCTATCTGCCTGGTGGGTTTAAATTTCTGCAGCCAGCGATTCTATGCTTATCTCATCTCTGTCCTTCAGGTGCAACTTTATGATTTCCTATAGCATCATTTTCTCACTGGCATGGCTACTCTTCTCTTATTCTGCTATGCTGAGCAAGCGTATGCTTTGTTCTGTCCATGATGGCTTTTTGACTAGGTTCAAGGGCTTTCTCCTGCATCCCTATTTTTCGTGGTCATGAACTCCTGGAGAGATTGCTCTACATGGAGGCGTGGTGTTGTGAGGCTGAGATGCCAGGGACTCCCTCGAATCTACTTCGTAGGGGTCTCCGGCTGCTTATCCTCCTTGCAAACTTGGCCCCTCAAGTGGTCGAGCCCCTCTCTTTAGGTAGAGTAGGTTCTCTCATACTTCGAAATAGGTCCCCTTGGCCCCGTGCTGGCCGTGATAAGTGCGAAAGAAGGACCAGAGCCGAAAGACTGTCTCGATTCTCACCGCTGTCACACGAATACAAAGGAAACGGTCTGGGGACAACTCTCATTAAGACGACTGACATGTCTCCTCTCGTCTGACTCGCCGAGCCAACATGGCCGCCTCTGCACGACGCTGCCGACTTCCTGTTTTTGTACGAAGTACCTGGGCTCGCTGGGCTACGACACACGAAAGGAGGGGATCGGAGAACTGTGGAGCCATCCACATGCTGGAGACAGCAACAACCCCAGCTCATCGTGTCAGCACCCAGTGGTCGATGGCAAATTATACTGCTTGCCTGCCTGCCTGGCGCTTGTCTGCAGGCTGGCAGAGGGGAAGCGCAATGAGTGAGATTAGCTGCCCTCGCTGCCCTCGCTGCCCTCTGTCCTCTGTGTCCCGTCAGCAGTGCTCAGTAAGGAGAGGACTGGTCGACTGGTAGGTAGGATGAGGGCGAGTTGAACGCCCTCTCTCCCGGGCCGCGCCGGCGTTGCGGTGGAGAGAGGCTTCTGTCGATGGACGGGTCACGTCAGGTCAGGTACCTTAGCCAACGGTCCAGTGCAGCATCACGTGTGCAGATCTGCAAACGACGGGCAAGCGAGGCAGGTCCGCATGGGGGGACACACGGCCAGCACCGAGCGCCAGAACCAGATCCAGCGTCATCGTCATTGCGGGCGCCACCGACGTCAGAATCACCCGTGGCTCCAGGGGGCCGCCGTTCGAACCTCGAAGCATTCTTCCTCCCGTTTCCACGGCCAACAAGAGCGTTGACGGCGGCGAGGATGCGGTGCGATCACCAGACGTTTCTCTCCGTTCGGCCAAAGAAACCGGTTGGCTGCGAAGGTGTGACTAGCCGTGTGTGCTCGCCAGCGCCTGCGAAGCCAGAACTCGCCTCCCCTCGCTGGGTCTGGGGGCGCCCTGCCTCTCTCCCTCCCTCTCTCCTCGCAGTCGGGCGGATCTGGATCGGTGCTTCTGGCTCCACCTTGCAGCCCCGTTTGGTCTTGCGCCTGTGGCCTGCGAGGGCCTGCCAGTGGGAGGCGAGGTGTGCTCTGACGTCGGGGAGTCTGGACAGTACAATGGCGGGGGCATTGAGGTCAATGGAAAGTAGAGCGTCAGAACCCTCGTCCCTGGTTTGCCAAAGCTGGTTTGCCAAAATCGGCGAGGTGGGATGTTCTCTGGTCTGCCGTCGGCTCTAGCTCAGTCCCCAGCTGGTCAACCCAGGGCGGCGGTGGCATGGCAGGTTCCGCCAGCGTTGGTGAGCGATGCAAAACATCCCGATTTTCAGGCCGCCCTGGGTGGTGATCTCCAGTGCCCGCGGCGTCGAGCGTGGCGTGCGAGCGAGCGACGCCGTGGAGCTTTTGCAGCTGGAGGCCCGCACGGTACCAACGTCGAGAAATCTCCTCGCAGGTACAGGGCGTGCCAGCTTCGACGAGCGAGCTGGCAGCACGTACTTCCGGAGCATGGTCGAGAGCATCGAGAGAACGACTCGTTGCCAGCGCCTGCAGTTTGCGTCTGCCGCGACGCCCACGAGGCCCCTCTTGGGCCGGCTCGCCCACGCCCACACTCAGCGCAGGGTTTGGGCGGGAAAAGCGTGTTCCTGAACAAATTATCCACTCGTGCCACCCCGTCGACACTGGATCCCTCTCGACTTTAAACGACCTTTGCCCATGGTGCTCTTCTCCAATGCACTCCCCGTCTTCCATGCACCTCTCCTCCACCCTTGCAATCCCCCTTCCATCTTTGCACCGCTGAACCGTTGCCTCTGCTTCTGCCTCTGCCTCTGCCCTGCCTCTGCCTTTGATGCTTCGTCGCCCTCCCTCTCTCGCCGCAAGACCATGTTCCCTAGCAGCTGGCTTGAATGAATGCTCTTCCCACGAGCAGGTCGTCCGCGTCGCCCAAATATAGATTCCCTTTTCAGGGTCCCCGTACGTCATCCCGCCTGGTCGCCATCGCAGACTACCAGCCGCCGCCAACTGCACCCAATTCCCATGAATGCAGCCCCCAGGGCCAGTACGAACGACTGCGACAGCGCCTACGAGACGTCAAGTCCTGGATTGACGACAGTCGAAAGGGTTTGCGAAGGAGGCTCACCAGCAGGAACGGCATGCCATCCCCGAAATCGCCTCTAGACAAGCCATCCTCATCGCATTCTCACCGGCCCAGCGTTTCTCGGCGTACTAGCAGCGACAAGGCCTCTAAGTATGCCGTAAAATCGGCCCTCAGTTCCCAGGTGAAGGCCCATGAGACCGCCCCAGAGTCGCCATCGGATACCAGAGTACCGGCCGAACCAGAAGAAATCAGCGAAAGTCGAGATACAGAAGAGCCCGACATGTCTGCCAACCCAAGATCTTTCCAATCAAGAACAATTGGAGTTAAGGATGCAGAAGGACAGGATGAAGTTCGATCACAGGAAGAAGAGCGTGGTGTTGCAGCGCTGCCTGGATATGGTATCGATAAAAAACCAGAACGGGATTCTTCGAAGGAAATACAACGCCTACGGGACGCAGTGAATTCTCAGTTGCAGCTAACTCAGCAGAGAGAAAAGCTGACTCGAGACATGGCGGATAGGCAGGATCGTGGAATCACGAAACCGTCTCTCGTTAGTGGCAAGAGTCGAGTGTCGCCGATTCATGAAGAAACAACCCCCCCGTCCGGGGAAGAAGCATTCAAAATTTCTCCCATGTCTGGCTCGAATACGACGTCAACTGAATCAACGAAGACCGTTAGAGGTGCTTTCACACCTGGCCCACGGACCGCGAGGACCCCGTCGTACCCATTCCCTCCTATGCGGACCCCAGGACCTCCGAGCGCTGGTAGTCATCGACCCTTCACAGCATTGTCTCCGACAGTAAATCCAGCGAACTATTCTGGTGGCTCATTTGATGGTATCACACATGATCAGGTAATGTCAGGGTCCGTGACACCAGCGTCAACTTTAAGATTCCAACCGCGTGGCTCCTCTTCGGCCCAAGAAGATCCAAACTTCGAGACTCCTGATCTCTATGACTTAAGTCTTATGCTAGCCTCTGAACCCGGCCTGGATCCGTGGTGGTCGACAGTGGTCCAAGTAATGAGAACCTTTTACCAAGCTCATCGGGTGACTTTGTCTGTACCTGCCGATACAACTGATATTGAAAATGTTCCATGGGGTCAAAAAGCAACCTTCAATGTAGTGGAAGAAGATGAACTAAGCCTGACATATCTACAGCGAGGAAGTAGCTTAGTCCCAAGCAGCGTGGGTACCAATGAAACCTCCTCCAATTCTGACGACGCTCCGTTTATTGAGGGGTCACAGACCACTCCCTCTTCTGCTTTCGTTTCTTTGCGGCCTGGTATGCTAAGCAGACACTCTTTCACTGCGTACGAAGATACAAAACGAGCTCCAATCGCTACGCCAGACGCCACGAGATTCTCTATGACTCGTCCTCAGCAATTGACTAGGGCCAAGAGCTACCTATCGGCTCGTCCTGAAATGCCACCGAGAACAGCAACACTTCAGAATGCACAGCTTAGTCTGCAATCGTTGCAAGATCATATGGCATTCGAGGACGCAAAACCAGACGCTTCGTGGGACCACCCTGATACTGTGAGCCGGCGCGTTAGTGGGCAAGTTTTCTCTATCCTACAGGCTCTCGACTATGAAGGCGATCCTCTGATTGACAACGCTGGCGTAACGAGGGTTCTTGAGCGTGGAAAGGTAGTTGCTCTCACCCGTGATTACCCCTATCTGGAAAATACCTCGGACGAGAAGAGTGGAGCTAGCAAGTCGGCAAACAAAGTCAATACTAAACCGAGGGAATCTGGAAGTGAAAAGACGAAACCTGATTTTGGTACCCGCATTTCTTCATTTTTTGGAAACAAGTCCAAGCGGCCAAGTCGAAGTCTCCATAGCCAAATAAGTGACAAGGGGAAAAGTATGCCAACTGCACGTGCGTTTTATCAAGACATTGATGAACGACCCCAAACACCAAAGTATGAGGAATATGAACAACCCCCACCATCTCCATGGTCACAGTCTCCAGCACCTTCACCTGCTGTCCGAGCCGAGACAGCGGAAAACCCATTCTTTGCTCAGAATCCGATTGACCCGGAAACCTTCAATCCTAATACTACACCGCAAGACTATACAGAAATTCCTCCACCCGAGACAATCGGGGCTGACAGATCTTGGACAGTTTTACACATTCCCCTAATTCACCCCCTACTATCAAAGCCGGTGCAAGCTTTCCGTCTGGATTCCGCTACAATGCATTCTAAATCATTTGATCGCACGAAGGGGCCCAATGAGCTCCAGAAGCACCCCGAAGAAATGAAAGCGAAAGTCAAAGAGGCGGGTGGGCCAAAGTTAAAGCCGATAGCTATCTTGTCTATACTGAGTCCTGTGATACCTTATCCGTCTAGTCTTAGGAACTCCTTAAGCCATCTCGCCCCTCACTTAGCGACATCTTTTTCCTTATGTCGCCACTATTCGAACCTCGAGACCGAAATTGCTGGCCTCTCAAGGAAGCGCCCACAAACAACAGGATTTGGAGCTGTTGCCTCTAGTGGATATCCTTTGGCAGATCGTATTGACTTGCACAACACGTCTTATTCACCTGCCGATGAAAACGCCCTGGGCAACTCTGTCCAGGACAGCATGACTAGCCCGAGTGATTACTCTGGTGTGTCCAGAAGTACAGCTGGATCGCCAGCTGGTACGCCAGGATGGGATCCGGGAAGTGTTGGATTGAGCGTGGACAGGAGATCGAGTGGTGGAAGCCCAGGCTACACCGCGGGAGAAAGCTACTTCAGTAACAGAGTGCGCCCTGGTCTGGGAAGGGTTGATACCGGTTCTGCCAGCAGTATTACTGCTAATCGTTATACATCTAATCAAAACTCCCCCTCGGATACTAGAGCAGGCCGGTCAGTTCGCGGGAATGAGGAAAAAGTAGCTGATCCAGAAGGATTAGCCTGGGAGGAACCCGAAAGTAGACGGGGGGATAGGCATAGCTTAGATGACGCTCGCCTCTCGAGCTCTACCTCCAAGGAGAATCGTCCTCGATATACTTCGGGTGAAATATCGGAAAGAGATGTAAGCCCGTCTCGTCACAGTTTTGAGACGACAAGTCTTTCCCCGAGGCGAATTGCAATGCGCACGGCTTCGAGCCAGGGTTTCAGCAAACCGCATACTCAGCTTCACTCCTATGGCGCTGATTTCAACGCAACTTTCCAATCCCTCCCTACAACTTCGATACCATCAGCAAAAGCAAGTAACCAAAAAACTCGCTCACGTACCGGGTCCGTCTCTGTACCTGTCGACTGCATGCCGCCGCCATCTGATCGAGTAAAGGGAATCATGCTCGACTCACTTCCCATGCATATCTTTATTGCTTTGCCCCCGACGGGCGAGATTGTATGGGTGAACAGCCGATACTTAACTTATCGAGGACAGGGAGTTAAGGATCTCCATGAAGATCCGTGGTCTAGTATACATGTTGAGGAGAGAGACGATTATTTGAAAGCTTGGAGCCATGCTATTCGCTCTGGTGAGCAATTTTCCATGCAGGTCCGCTTGCGGCGATTCGATGGAAGCTATCGGTGGTTCTACACGAGAGCTGTGGGACTTCGGGACAGCCGAGGTGTGATTGTGCAATGGTACGGGACCCATATGGACATTCATGATCAACATATCGCCGAAGTGAAGGCTGCTCGGCAAGAAGAAATTGAGGCCTCTGAAGCAAAGCATAAGCAATTGGCTAACCTAATTCCACAAATTATCTTCTCCGCGACGGAAGACGAAGGTGTTACTTTTGCAAATCAACAATGGTTATCTTACACAGGTCAAGATTTCAACGACACTTTAGGATTGGGATTCATGGACTACATTCATCCCGATGATCTTGCGAAATGCCATATTCCTTTCGAGCATCCACCAACACCTTCGTTCCCAGGTAACAAAAAGCCGCACGAACCCAGTAGGAAGCCCTCTCAAATTTCATCAGATGGGAAGTCAAGCAGGTCAAGTGCGTCCGAAGTGCCTACCGAATCCACTATCAAGGGTGTTTATCAATCCCTCTCGCGAACAAATAGTTCCGGCAGTAGTTCCGTGTACGAATTTCCTACAGCAGATTTGAGCGAATTGGCTCGGACGGGCGTTATCAAGGTCGATACAGACAGTGACGGGAGGACCTCGTACAGCACAGAAGTTCGACTCCGCTCCAGAGCTGGCGAATATCGTTGGCATTTGGTACGTTGTGTTGAAGTTGATAATATCAACTTGGGTAGCCGCGATGGCTCATGGTTTGGCGCTTGTGCGGATATCAACGACCATAAGCTACTTGAGATGAAGCTCAAAGAAGCTATGGAATCGAAGAGCAAATTCTTAAGTAATATGTCACATGAAATTCGCACTCCTTTGATCGGTATATCAGGCATGATTAGTTTTCTCCAGGACTCTCCTCTTAATGAAGAACAGATTGATTATTGCAACACTATTGCATCCAGCGCAGAGGGGCTTCTCAATATCATCAATGATATACTAGATCTGGCCAAAGCTGATGCTGGCATGATGAAACTTTCCTATAACTGGTTTCATACTCGGTCTTTGGTTGAAGAGGTGAACGAGATGGTTTCAACTATTGCAATTACGAAGCATCTCGAGGTTAATTATGTAGTCGACCCCGATGTCCCTGAAATGGTCAAGGGAGACAGATTCCGCATTCGTCAAGTTCTACTCAATGTCATTGGGAATGCTATCAAGTTCACCACGGTCGGCGAAGTCTTCAGCAGCTGCAGAGTTTTAACCGAGGAGTCGGCCGCACTTGGCGAAAACGAAGTCATGCTCGAGTTCTCAATCATCGATACTGGACGTGGATTTACTCAAGAAGAGGCCGACTTAATCTTCAAGCCATTCAGTCAAATTGATGGAAGCAGTACCCGAACACACGGTGGCACAGGACTGGGGCTGGTGATCTCTCGGCAATTTGTCGAGCTTCATGGAGGCACAATGGAAGGTACTGCCATTCCTGGCAAAGGGTCCACCTTTACCTTTACTGCGGTATTCGGACTGCCAACTATCGAGGACCACCCTGAGTCTCCAGCTACTCCAAGCAGTACCATTCCGTCCACTATATCCTCCATAAAATCTTCAATCTCTCATGAGATGTCAGATCGACCCGCCCACGTCCCAACTAATATCCTGGAATCAACCAGTAAACTGCTGGAGTCCCCTTCAGATGCGAGCACAAGAACAGAGTCGAGTGTGTCACCAACAATCGCATCGTCGGGTAGTTCAGAGCCCTCGGGGACTGCACGATCCCGTGTCACTCAGCGATCTTCAACTTCATCTGCTGCTCATTCTCTTGCTAACTTCAGCGAGGCCGCTCGGATCAGTCCACAAGACCCGTCAACCATGAAACTAACCCTCCCCGGTCCTAACTCGCCGTCCCGAGAGACTCGACAAGACCCAGCTGCAGTTACTGCAACGTCTCCATCGATTGCTACACCAACTGTAACAACCTCTCTGAAAAATACTGCTAAACTCTCCCGAGAAAGTAGCGCTTCCTCTTCAGAAATGAAATATGCGCCACCACCTGTCTTCTCTATCTTGATCATATGTCCTCAAACGCATAGTCGTGAGGCTACGACTCAGCACATCAAGATGACCTTACCCAACCACATCCCACATCAAATAACAGCCGTAGGGAGCGTTGCCGAAGCTCGAAACTTGATAGGCGGAGAAGATCCAGTACATTTCACTCACATCGTTATCAACCTCGGCTCACCAGAAGAAGTTATCTCTTTGATAGAGCAAATCATGCTCTCTATTTCTCTTTCCTCGCAAACCTCAATAGTTATTCTCTCAGATCCCGTGCAGAGGCAAGAGGTAATGAAGGTGGCAACAGGATATGACTACGATCAACTTGCCAAAGACAACCGTGTCACATTCATCTACAAACCAGTCAAGCCATCCAGGTTTGCGGTGATTTTTGATCCCGATAAAGAGAGGGACTTAAGCACAGATCGCAATCGCTCTTCAGCTCGACAACAAGTTGAGAATCAAAGACAGAATTACGTCGATATTGGGAAGCGGATTGGTAACAAGGGTTACACCGTCCTGCTAGTCGAAGACAATGCCACGAATCAGAAAGTCCTACTCAAGTTCCTTAGTAAGATTGGTGTTGCAGTCGAACTAGCTATGGATGGGGTAGAGTGCACTGATAAAGTGTTCTCGCACGACCACTCCTTCTACTCTCTTATCCTGGTATATATTCTCTCCTACTACCCAGCAAAATCATCTAACATTAGCAGTGCGACCTCCATATGCCCAACAAAGACGGTTATCAAGCTTGTCGTGAGATCCGTGCCTGGGAAATCGAAGGTTCTCACTCTCGCATGCCGATCATTGCTCTGTCGGCAAATGTCATGGCTGATGTGCTTGATAAGTGCATCGATGCTGGATTTAGTAACTACATCACCAAACCAGTAGACTTCAAGGCCCTCAGCACGCTTATTGGGGATCTTTTAGATCCTCTTCATGCTCAGGGTGGAGCTAGCGAGAAACTTATGCTCAAAGTGTAAATTTCACCATTTGTGTTCTCTGGTTCTTGAATTTTTCTTCTTGCATTTTTGGTGTTCGGGACTCAAGTTTTTATTCCTTCCTGTATAGCATCCTTTCTTTCGCTTCTTTAGCAACACATGGCGGGGTGTGGGTTGCTTGCTTGTATAACATTTTTCATTTCTCGAGTGTCGGGCAGAAGACTCTTGATTATTCTTACGATGTTTCAAAGAGGGAAAGAGGTGGACGAAATTCTATTTTTGTATGGTTTTATTAAGGTTAACTTTATTGTTGATGCATTTATTTTCTGGATTAGTTTGTCCGAATGCATGGATGGATGATTATGATATTGGCTGGCTAGGCGGTTGGTTTCTGTGGAGCAGATTGGCTTAGTGCTTTGTTGTTGTTGATGTCGAGGTTGCTGCTTGCATAGCGAGGGTATATGAGTTAAAGGCTTTATTTTTTGAGAAATTGTGGAGTGGGTTGGGTTGGGAATCCGTACTTGGTTTTATTTCTCGGCGTTCATTTGGAAGGAAGGGACGAATGGGTAGATGGTAGGAAAAGGAGGCAGGCATTTTCTTCTTCATGGGGTGGGTAATAGGAGGAGGGGGGCCTAGGTGGACAGGGGTAGGCGGCTGTGTTGAAATGCATGGAAGGAAAGGGTATGTGTTCTATGTGTATTTTAGACTTTCGGGGGCGATAGGATGGGGAGACCTACATGGGTAATACAAGGATGGGGATTTAAAAGTTACTTCATGTGTTTTTTTAATTTATGAATTAGGTGGAGTTGGGGATTCTGAGGGGTTTCCTAGCTAGTCTTGGACGTATATTGTGCTTTAAGTGGCCCGTCCGGAGAACACCTCGTGGGAGGTTTTAGGAGACTATTGGTAGAGAACTTAAGAGTAATCATATAATAAATGAATAGTCGATAAGTGCTCAATGCCCACAATTGGCGGCTTTTTCATAGGTGAGAGGAGATTATTTGTTCGTATAGATGACAGCTTTTGACAACGGTTTTAAACAGCATAATAGCTTCTTTGACTCGAATAAAATCACAAACTTGAAAACTCTTTTCACGAGAATTCATGAAAGAAGCTCCGTCGATATGACGTTGAAGTTAACTCGAAGATCCTATAGCTCCCACCCCTGTTCCTGGACCGTGAGCGATGACTGGTCGAGACGGTTTGCGGCTATTGAATGATTGATTGGCGAGGGCGAATTCGGGGGGTTGGGAGGACAGCATATGGGTTAGGCCACCATCGAATTTTTTCTTACGCACTGATCTGATGCACTGCTGAGTTGTTGATGGGAGAGACTCACCGACTTGGTGAATGGGCCGGCCATTCACACCAGGGGGGATTTTGCGCAGTCGCAGAGGAATAAAAATATGTCGTGAATGGCTTCCACCTCACGGCCGCTATGGACACCAGGCTTACATAAAATGCCGCTGTCAACACGCGACAAACAAACAAATGCCATCACGGTCGTACCTTCCCAGATCCTGCACTGTACACACCTTTTTTGACACCTCCACTCGCTCCCAATCCGGTAGGGACCATAGAGGCTGAACGGCCGCTAGCCTCCCAGATCCGGGCAAGCGCCAACAGGCGCGCCAGCAACGACCCACCCCAGTCAACCACCCTCAAGAACTTCTTCCCCGACGACCTTCACCCTACACGTCTACACCACGCAGTTGTTCGCATCGCAGATTCTCATCGCACCGCACAGCAATTGCATCGTCGTGTACTCGTTGATCTTCGCATCCAACCCTTCCAAGCCCCATTTCCACCCATTGAGAACAACCGCCGCAAGCTTTTAGCGCTGCACGTCGCATACGTGCCTCGTTCAAGATGCCTCGAACTCGAAGTGGTCTCACGTCGAACGAGTTTTCACCCTCCGCCAACGGCGCTCAAAAAGCCAGAGCCCCCAGAGCAAAGGCTACCAAGGTCGCTGCTACTGCTGGCACTCGCAAGCAACCCAGAGCCGCGACAGGAAAGCGCTCAGCGCGTACCAGATCGCAATCCCGAGGACCTTCACCTTTGGAAGAAGCCTCGACCAATACCAGCAACCTTCCTGCCGCCGCTGCAGCTCCATCTATGTCACCAGTCCGCGAGACAACAGAGAGTCCCGAAAAACCCCCTTACCAAGCACTCACTACCTTTGCTACCTCCCCGACCCACCCCTCTCAATCACCTTTCGCGCGTCATATCCTCAAAGCCGTATCTCCCCCACCTGTTGACGCCATCAGGACCTTATGGCCCGGCGAAAAGCGCGATCTATCTACATTCCAAGAACCATCTATCATTGATGATGGTATCGATGGCATCGATGGCGATGTCGAGGTCGAGGTCGAGGCCGAGGTTGAACGTCCGACCAAACGAAGTCGATTGGAAAACAATACCATCCGACAATCCATTGAAGTCGACTATACGGCTCTAGAATATACTCAAGATAACGGCACAATGCAATCTCCATTGGATGCATCTGATGCTGCCACTCCATCCGAAGAACCTACACCTACTGAGGAAGAAGCTCAACACAGTGTGGGCACCTCACCTGCGACTCCATCCGAAGAACCTACACCTACTGAGGAAGAAGCTCAACACAGTGTAGGCACCTCACCCGACCAATATAACGACCTAGCTACTCACCAAGATGCTGGCTCGTCTAACACCACTACTCCGTCCGAAGGAGACTCTGATATGCCTGTTGCAAGCCAAGATGCTGCTCTGGCCCCCATTATGGCACCCGCGCCTACTCCTGCATCACCTCCTAAAAGTCATCAAGAACGCCTAGAGCTTGCAATGCAGTCACCCCCAGTTATCCCCCCAGCCAAAATCCGACTTGGTCCCAAAATCCCTAAGTTGAGGCCTCAACGAGAATCTTTAGATTCATTGGATACATCCTACAATATATATCTCTCCGACGATGAAAAATCAGAGGATGAAGATGAAAACGGCGAGATAAAGCCAAAGCCAAAAAAGACTCAAGCTGAATTGCGGAAGGAGAAAGCGGCCAGGCTTGAAGAGGCGAAGGCCAACACTAAACTACTCAAGACGAACGTCAAGACTTTCATAAAAGCCCGCCAGGCCCTTTTTGCAGACGGAGCCGAAGTCATCGTTGTTCCCAAGGGTACCAAAAACAAGAATAATACTAGACCCTCGAAGAGCGTAAGTCGCCCTGCTATCTTCTCTGCTCTGCTCTCTGGAGCTAACACATCAATACAGGCAGATCCAAAATCAAATGAAAGCACCAGGGCTGAGACTTCGGCTCCAGGCCCTAGTACGAAATCTTCCATTACTCCATCCGTCACTCCCATCCTCGGTTCTATTGTGTTTCCAGCGATGCCTGGTAAAAAAGAATTGATATTGACAGACCCTCTACAAATAGATCGGCTTCGAGCAATTGCCGAATGGCTTTTGCGTGACCCAACCCGCAAGCTCCCTGAGGAAAATGACATGGTTGCATTCCTTGACAATCCTCAACCCCAGGTCGCATCACCACTTAGCCCAGATGAGGCCGTCAATAGGGACAAAGCACCCAGTAGAGCAAACCGATATAATGACGATGACGAGGTCTTCGCTGAACAAGGGCAAGATATGATTGAAGGTTACAACTCGGAGGACGACATCGCAATGCCAGAAGTCGAGTCCGATAACCAAGTAGCTATTTTTGAGCCTACCACCCCAGATCAACGCTCATCCCAGCAAGATGGCAGCAGATGGTCGGTTATCTCAGCCGTCAAGAGTATTGTGGCAACACCCTTCACGTTCCTTGGAAACCGAAACCGGACTCCTACAACCCCGGCCGTTGCTAATGAAGCCCAAGCAGACTTTGCCTACCGCCATGAGCGAAGACTTCCCCGAAATCTTGAGACTCCTCTTCAAAATGCCGAAGAGCCTGCTCGACGCAGAAACAGAAATGTTCCAGCAACTGCTCAGAGAGGAAATGTTGCGAGACCTGCTCAACAACGAAATGTCCAATCAGAACGACGACCACAACCAATTGCTCCAAACCCCCAGGCAGTTGGTCCAGCACCACGAATCAACGGCATTGAAGGTCGCATCCGCAAGATGCCTACTAAGAATATCGCTGACTCAACTACAAACCAGCAAGACGATGAGGGTAATTCTATGAGGACATACGTTCCCATTCACGAACGTGGTGTTATTACAGAAGAGAGACGTGCTGAGCTCCATAAACAGCAGGATGAGCAGAGGCGTGCACATCACGAGGTAGAAGAGGCCAAGGCCGCAGAAGGACAATCTTCCAAGAACGCCGGCACATATACCTTCCCCTTTGTAACAGATGAAGATGACCAAGAATTTGCGGACTTTGGTGATGAGAACTCTCCTCTACGTCCTTACCGAGGCCGTCGTTTATCTGGTGCATCCTCTGGTATCAATCTGTTCGCAGCTAACAGTCAAAAACGAAAGCGAAATGAAAACGAGGATAGTCAAATCGCTGAAAAGAGGATTCCTGCAGCAGCTATAGCTCAGGGTATCACGAAAGAGAACTTCAACTTCCAAGGAAGTTTCTCGTGTGATAATCTTGGTGATTCAGACGAGGATTCAGGGTCAGAGGGCGGAAGCCCCAACGGATCCAACACTCCTGCTACACCCCCTTCTTCCGATCTTTATATCCTTCAACCCAAGGCTTGGGATCAAACTCCACCACCAAAACCACGACCAAGCAATGCCACCCTTCCTCTACCCCCCGTCACCCCGTCCGCTGCTGAAATTGCTAAAGCAAACGCAACTCGGTATCAACCTAAGACACCAAGCGGACTCCGCAACATGCTCATTATGAGCTCCCCAGCTGAGTCTTTACATGGACATCCTTTGCAAGAGACTTTCCACGAGGAGGAGATTCTCAGATGGTCACCTATGGATATCTCCGTGGCCACCCAGCCTAATACACCTGAAAATATGGTCGCTCAAATGCCGATCACCCCACTTCCAATGTTCCCTCTTATTCAATTCGATACTGACTACACTTTTAACGAAAAGGTGTTGTTCGACCTAGAGCAATTAGCCGCGCGAGGACATAACTTTGGGCTTTGAGGGCTTGTACATTATACTAATGAATGATGACGATTGATGAATGATGAAAGAAGCAAGAAGAAAAAACGGAGTTTGTATGGGTACATTACATTGTATTTGGATGGAGTTGAGATATTGACTGGATTGTACAAAATGGGGTTTGTGGATAACATAACATCGGATCGGGCTGGGTTTGCCCTTGGGGAGTTGTAGGAATAGAAAGAAGCACTCATACATCGCATGACTATAAATAATTAGTAATCAAAAAGTATTCAATCATGTTTCTTAGTCTCTGAAACTTATTCGTGTGAAAGTGCTTGGTTTCTTGAATGTTCGGGGCTTCTCGAGATGGGATTATAAACTGGGGGGTTTTGGTACTTACCTGTTGATTGTGAGATCAAAGAAAGGACTTCTTCATGGAATCTAAAAGATTGACTCGAACGAAACCGAATATTCAGGTCTCGCGACATCGCTTTAGAATAGTTGGAAATGTCCCAGGAAAATGTGAAAAAAAGAAACGTTGTGGGATTGGCTGTTGCCTGGATTTTCTTCGAGTTTAAATAGCCTTTCTTTCATTTAATGTATTTTATGGAAATCTGAGGGTAGAGATGTATACTGAAGGATGGGGAATTGAAGGGGAGGTTTGGTTGGGTAGGTGAAGAAAAAGTTGCCGACTTTACTATGCGACCTTAGGACATTTAAACAATTAATTGTCCAAACTCACATATTAAAGAAAGAACATTCTCGCCCTTCTAATGTCTAAAAAGTGGCATGCGAAAATCGGCAATGTATTTCTCTCCCGAAGACGGGGGGTTGTGAAGACCCTTCATTGTTTAGGTGTACTGTTTCTTTTCTTTGTCAAGCTGTTGCTCTGTGTGGTAAATACTAGGGTTGGTACACACCCGCAAATAAGACTTGTTAGGGAATGTTGGAAAATGAGATGTTGTCGTGTTGCTAGGCTCTGAGATATTAGGAAAAAGTACTTGGGTTTGAGCAGATAATCTATGTTATATCATAAATCTGTGTCATTGTCGGCGGACTTGAGCTTAAATTAGCTCATCCTTGCTTTGCCGAAGAGGATGTGGTGAATGGATAACAGTTGTTTTAAGTGTAAGCTGATAAGGTATGAATGGTTCGGATGCACACGACGGTGTCAAATATCTTTTGAGACTAAATCACGAAATTCAATCTACCACTTTCGAACGAGTCACTTTTTATCAAAGGCTAGATCCTCATTCATTACTTCTAGCATGAATGGGCTTTGGATGCAGGCTTTTATTCACTTTGCTCGTTCTACCCTACTATTCGCGCTCCTTTACTTATTTTCCCTCCTGGAGTTTCCATGGCTGTGGACTTCACTAGGAAAGATCCAGAATGGCAATCTGGCTCGAATTAGAATCCATCGATTGAGAAGCAGCTTCTAGTTTCTCTATGCAAAAGCTATGGTAAATTCTCATACCAAGCTCCGAACTCAGGGCCAAGTTTGCTTACGCAACTTTCTCTAGGATGGCTGCAAGGTAAGCCAAAGCTCACCTCCCTAAACTAACACTAGAAGTCATTCGGAAACTAGACTCCAGTGTCTTCCTCCTTATATGGCATCTTAAATAACCTGGACACTAGTTACTGAAATATAAAAAATCGAAGTACCACCAAATTCACAACCAATATTGCAACTGCCCGTCTAATCAATACCACCCTTTATAATCGAAGCGAAACCCTCACCAGTAGCTCCCTTTCAAACTGTATCTTGAAGCGTAGGTTTAGCATCTAGATCACTTGCTTCCCACGGATCAGTCTTCTTATAACCAGGAGTATTACAGCCTCGAATCGCGGTAGCATAAGAGGGAAGGTATGTGTAAGCCTAACGAGTAAGGAGAGATTTATCTCGGGAATGGTCTCGCCTAGAGAAACTCACTAAGACCTCCGTTTCCTCACGCGCTTCGGTCTCGTCACTACAACACCCTTTCAGGAACAACATCATTTCGGATTTGACATTACCTCACTGCAGTGGTCGAGAACCCTCTCCAGACCCAACAGCAACTCTCGAGAAGTACTGTGGGGAACCCAGCACATCTATGATGGCTTCGTAGACGCTGCCCATTTCGCTTTGGCACATAATTACTATTCCTAACGAATGTGCAGGCAACTGATCCTAAGACTCTGGATCATCAACCCGAATTCCCTTGTGAAAGCACCTGTAATTATTTGAGAAGGATGGAAGGGCAATCCGGTGCGATACTCTCAGTACTCTCTCTACCCAACCCAAAAAGCGAATCTGCAAAATTTGGACTCATCAGCTAGGGGTTTCAGCAACTCCACGAATGACAGCCAAAGCCGTATAAAAATCTCCAGTCTAACCCGTGTCAGAATCTTACGGTGCAAAAAATGCCCAGCTTTCTATTGCCCCAATCGTCGGTCCTCGCGTCTTTTGTCTGATGTTACGGGAACGGACGCCAAAGGCTCCAAGGCTGGATGGACAATTGATTTGTGGGTTTTCTGAAGCAAGCACCGGGTACAATTTGAAAGTCAGGGTACTGTATCGCATTTCCAGTGGGAATAAATCCCTGGTCGAAACTGCCGGGTCGCTGAGAGTCTGATGTTTGCTCCCCGCATTTTTATACATTCCGGAGAATTTTAGGTTTGGTGTTGGAGACTTTATATAAGCTATCAATTCGGAAAGCCTTCGAAAGATTTTTGAACACTCTGAAGCAATTGTTTCAGTCCAGGTACTAGCATACATGCTGTCTCTAGTGTTGGCGAATCTTTGCTAGATAGATCCTACTACTCTACAATATTTCCCTTTTTCTTTCAAGTTCTTCCTCGTTATCCCTATGCTAGTCGTTATGCACCCCGCCAAATTACCTACACAGTTTCTACAACTCATCGGCTTGGCGGCAAGGGCTTCTGTACTCCAGGTTTGGATCACATCATCTCCTCGGCTTGTATTCTGGAGAAGCCGTGTTCAGGACGTTCCTGCCAAGATTTGCATTTGTTTCGTCAGCTCTACTTTATTTATCCATGCTTTCCACGTGAGTCTTGCGATTTTCATCCTCCAGGGTTTACGGCCCGGTGGGCTATTCAACTTTGCAGCCCCCAAATATTTTTCATTCGTGGAAATGGTACCAAAGCCACCCTTGATACATCCCCACAGTACCCCAGATGCTAGAGATCTGCCGGAAGGGAGGCTCCTTTAATTCGCTTTTGTCTAATGAACAATCAAATCTCCGGCTCTACACTAATTCCGTTGTCCCAAATAGCATTTAGCCATTGATTAAGCACCATAGGCAGATATGGATGCGGAGCGGGTGGTGCCTCTTTTTTCCGTCCATGCCACTGAATGCCTCGTCCGAAGAGGCTTCTCTCTAGGAACGCGGCGCGAAAGCACAGACAATCAGGTTGTTTTCGATGATGTATTTTGATTGGGAATATAAAGTCCTCTCTATCCCCAATCATCCTGTTAAGCTCAAGTACGATTTTGTGCCACACTAGGAACAAAATGCTTTACACTGCACTTCCCCTCCTTGCTCTGCTCCCTACAGCCCTCGGGCAGCTTAACCAGCTTGCCGTGGCCAAGGGTCTGAAATATTTCGGTTCAGCCACTGACAATGGGGAACTTTCCGACACCGCCTATACTGCCATTCTCGACGACACCAAGGAATTCGGACAACTAACTCCAGGCAATGGACAGAAGTGGCAATACACAGAGCCAACACAAAACACATTCAGCTGGACTTCAGGAGATGTTGTCCCTGCCCTTGCTGCTACCAATGGACAGCTCTTGAGATGTCATACTTTGGTGTGTATTCCTCCCAGATAGACTAGGCTGAAAGTCGGTTGCTAACTAATTCAATTTAGGTATGGCACAGTCAATTGCCATCATGGGTCAGCGGAGGAACTTGGACCAACGCAACCCTCATCGCCGTCCTGCAAAATCACATCAAGAATGAAGTTACTCATTATAAGGGAAAATGCTACTCGTGGGATGTTGTTAACGAAGCTCTTAACGAAGATGGTACATACTACTCTGATATCTTCTACAACACAGTAAGCAGCCACAATCATAGCGTTAAAGTTCACCCAATTTACACGAATAGATTGGATCGGAATATATTGCCATTGCTTTCGAGACAGCTGCTCTCTACGACTCCGATGTCAAGCTCTACTATAATGATTACAATCTCGAATACAACGGTGCCAAGACTGCGGCTGCTATAAACATCGTCAAGACTCTCCAAGCCCGGGGCATCAAGATCGATGGTGTTGGACTTCAAGCCCATATGATCGTTGGCTCAACCCCCGGCCTCTCAGCTAGCAAGACCGTACTCTCATCTTTCACTGCCCTCGGCGTAGAAGTCTCCTATACCGAAATGGATATCCGATTTAGTTCCCTTCCCCCCACCGATGCTGGTCTCGTCCAACAAGGTACTGATTATGCTAACCTCGTCGGGGCCTGTGTTGGCACCGCTGGCTGCGTTGGTGTCACCATCTGGGATTTCACAGACAAATACTCCTGGGTTCCATCCACATTCTCTGGAGCAGGTGACGCTTGCCTCTGGTATTCCGATTATACTAAACATCCTGCATACTACTCTGTTGTTGTTGCTCTTGGCGGAACTGTCACCTCCACTTCCACTACCGCTGTGGCTACGAGCACAACGGCTTCCGTTACGACCACATTAGCCACCGTTACCACAACAACAAGTACTTCCGCTAGTGCTACCGCCACTGGTGGTACCATTCCGAAGTGGGGACAATGTGCTGGTCTCACGTGGACTGGAAGCGGAACTTGTATTGCTGGAACTACTTGCACTTATTCCAATGATTGGTACTCTCAATGCCTGTAAACGAATTTGGAGTATCGGAGGAGACTCTGGTGGGAAGAAAATTTTTAGGAATGGAAGAGGAAATAAGCCACGCCTTTTTTAGTTAAAACAATGTGGAGTGGCAGTTTAGGTGTACATATGCATTCTTTGTATATATTTCTCTTCGAGTACATAGTCAAGATTGAGGATTGATCTGAACATACTATTGTCTCTTGTATTTTCATTGGTGTTTAATACTCCCACGTTGGAAGTTATGAGCTCGTGAATTCGTATGTTCTAGGAGATCTAGTATTTCTCTAGCAATTATCGTTCGCCAGCAATTTGTAGCATTTTTCTCCCGTCAAATTTGCAGTCTTAGGCTTAGCAAACATTTGAGCTTATTCTTATTGTATTGGTTGAAGAGTTGTAAATTATTTAGAAAAGGTGTCATATTAATTCTTACACGCAAGGAACTAGTAGAGCTCATCGAGGGCACTTAATCGAAGTCCCCTGCTAGTTTATGTCTTCTGGACCATTGGCAATGCCTAGGAACTTAGACTTAAAAGTAATTTTAGGTAGGATCCTACTACTTGCAACAAAACTCCTAACACTTTGATCTTTTACGTGTA
The DNA here is from genome assembly GCA_003988965.1 of Neobulgaria alba. NCBI lineage: Eukaryota > Fungi > Ascomycota > Leotiomycetes > Helotiales > Gelatinodiscaceae > Neobulgaria > Neobulgaria alba. The sequence continues at coordinate 29,768 of QYAM01000051.1, forward strand.
AAAATTGGATTCTCTTGGACTAATTTCTCCATGCAAACGGAGTTGGATTGACGGCTATGTATACGACTCCTATTGTTAGGTGTTAGGGAGGAAGTGAGGATGAGGCTGGGGCTGAGTGTTGGGAGGCGCACGTGTCGAGGAAGATATTCCAGGAAATGAATGACATTTCGAAGGGGAGATGTAATACTCTATCATAAGTGTTATTTTTGGGTGGGAAATCGAGATGTGCAACAAAATCTAAAGGCAGGCTGAGAGAGGAAAGTATTTGAGAAGTGAGAATATTGTTTCACATGACGAGCTTACTGAATGTTAACTTCTGCCTTGGGTAATAAAGCTGCTAATACTATGGTTAAAGTCTTTCGCTATCCTTCCCTACGTAAATGTATGCTTTTCAAAATCCATTCAAAAGTATAGCTCTAACAAGAAGAATTTTGTTACTCACGTGACCGTCGAGATATTACAATGATCAAAACCTGCCAACCTCGTCTTTCCATCGCGCAAACCTGTTTTGGATTAAGACGTAGAGCCTTGCAATTAAAGCCCCTGAGGTTGCCGTCACACAACAGGAGCGGCCCGGATCGCTTAGCAAGACCTGACGAGGGGTATTGATTGCCATCATCAGCCTCTTCCGCTTTCCATTTATTTTTATCGCATTCCGAGACTTGCAACAAAATATGATCATATTTCCAACAACCTGGCTGGCTCGCGTGGAATGTTCTTTCAACTTCAGACAAGGTCTCCATCACGTCAAGTTTTGCGTGCTACCCAACTGGCCGGTGATGGCTCGGCCCAGATGGAGGTAACGTTCAAGCCCGACAGCTGTTTCCACTTTATCAACAAACACGAAACGGTTGCCAGAACGATAGCCGATGATTGCGTATATTTCTCTTCTCAGGATTCTGATAGATTTCTTCATCATCTTCCCAATGCTATCAGGTGCAAAATCCCATTTGGTGTCGCCGTACGGGTTGTGTTCTGAATCTTGAGCCTCTTTAAGGACATGAGAAATATGAGCAAATTCTCGCATTCCGACGAATCATTTTCGTGTATTGATATCCCTTGCGATGTCACGAGGAACCGAAACTTGAGGTATCAGCCCCGGGCGGAGAAATCATGAGAGTGGGTAGCTTGGAGAAATTGCTTGCATGCTGGCGAGTGATGCAGGGCTCGCGGAGTCTGGAAACCCTTCCAGCTCGGCTAGGTCCCAAATAATCAAAATGAACGTTATTTAATCACCAAGTGAAGCATTTCACTTCGAACTGGAGCAGAACTGGAAAATTTCATACAGTCAATTCCTGACAACTAATGATGTTTCTCGTGGTAAACTCATGCTTCTCTATTGAAAAGCAGACCAGGTAATGGCTGTTCGTTCACGAGCCTCGAGGCTTGAGCGAACAGATGACACCATAATGTTTCGCTTGTGCTCTTCCTCGATGTTGTCGCTACCCACGGGGGCCATGCCACCATGACCCGAAAAGTATTGCTAGCGGGCCCGCGGTACTGGTCCGGGCACGTGGAGAGCGGGAATGGCGCACGTTTGGTCTAGGTACCAGCGAGCTCAGCGGGAGACTTGCGTCGACCCGTGCTTCATCTGTCTTTTCACATATATATCTCTCATTCCCGATAAAAATATCCCCGACGTTGATACCTTTGATGTTAAGTAGTTTGCAACTTTAGATCTAGCTAGAAATGTCTTTTACGACTAGTGTTTCTTCGTCAATAGCACAAACAACGTGAGTAGAAAACTTCTCTGTAATGTTCCCGGGGAATAATTAGGGGGTGGAGATGGTGTTTTCACCTCTACACAATACACTGTCTTGTACTATTGGACTCTGCTAACGGTTATAGGTTTGCTACTAGTGGTATGGTTCTTCTCTTCTAAACGTTATACCGGTGACTTCCAAACCTGTGGATACAAAGCCTGTCACTAGTTCACATTATTACATGCCCTAACTTGAAAAGGGACTCCAGCATCAAGTCAATTATCGAATGTCTCCGTCGTCGCACTCTCCTCTCTCAGAAGTTTCAGCATGGCCCCAACTCCCTTCTCAACATCAGATCCAAATACCGGACAATCAGGCAGCAATGGTGGACAAGGTCCATACGATAGTTCTGACAATGCAGGTAGTTGGGACAATTGGAATGAAGAAGTCAAGGTTGGAGTTGCTATCGGCGTCTCTGTAGTCATACTTCTTCTTGCAGGTGCTGCCTTATTCTTATTCAGACGCCGTAAACAACGCTTGGAAGACGCAAATTTTGTATCAATGCTACCGCTGGAAAAAACAGAGTGGCACCCATGCCCTTTACACGATACAAGCAAAGCAAGTTTTGCTCGAGCCGGATCAATATGGCCAGAACGAGTCGCCCTTACAGGAGAATCAAAAGAAATCCTCGAATGGACAAACCAGTACGACCGAGAATACAAGAGGAAGTTATCGATGACACGAGAGCGATTACCAAGTCGAGCAGATTCTGACTGCCCACTTTGTCGAGACCTGGTGGGCCGCCCCCTTCCATCCCCGCGTAAGCTTTATGTGGATATCAACTGATTTGATACGAAAGAATTGAACGCGCCAACTCGTTCGATGTTCCCCCACCTTCGATTGGCTGGCTCAATTGTCTACCGAGACTAGCTCGACTTTTGGAGCAAAACGTCGACAAATATTTCTTCCAACACATTCAACCGGGCCGCAGCAACGACTTGGTCATGTTTTAGACAACTTCGTAAAAATTTGTCGAGCTGAATACCCTTATCCACAATTCGGGTCTTAGCCCTCGGGTATTGCCGTTATCGATCTTTGTCTGAGCTAAGATACTAGTTTATATACTAGTCTCCATTTGTATGCGGTGTGTCACGGTCCGGTCAACACAAGACTTCAACGTATTGTCACGAAGACAGAGAGGTCAGACAGAGGTTACTAAATCCAAGACTGAGATCTTCAACACTAAAAGATTGATATTAATGACAGGACACCGCTGTAGTTGATATCAATTAACTACAGTTGTATTCACTACCATGGGCCAAGAATCATCCAAGCCGACTGATCCTAGCCGAGAGCTCAAGGTCATTGGAGCAGGATTCTCAAGAACAGGAACAGTTTCTCTCGGGCTGGCGTTGGAGAAACTTCTCAATGGACCAGTTTGTCATGGTGGAACAGCAATACTTAAACGAGAAGAAGGTATAATAATTATTTTCTACTAATCCCCAGCTTAGACAAGTTTCGAGCAAACAACTAACCATCCACTCCTAGATTTCGTCAAAACCTGGACAGAAATCCAGAAAAATTCCACTTCTCCGGCACTCATGCAAAAGAAACTCAAATATGTAACATCCGGCTACGTAGCCTGCACTGACATGCCGGCCATCCTATTCACTGAAGAACTCTGCACCCTCTACCCAGAAGCAATCGTCATCTGTTCAACCCGCGATCCGGAGGAATGGTATAAAAGTGCTCAATACTTAATGACAGTTACGACTTTATGGTGGTTAGATATTTTATTATCGCCGATTCCGACATTGAGATATTTCAAAGAATGGAGGGAGAATTTAAAGGATAGGATGGAGAAATGTTATGAAGGGGTTTCGGTTTTGGATATGCATGGTCCTCGTATGTACTCCCGTCTTTCAACTTATTTGAATGATTCTTATTGATTTGTGAGTATAGAACTTATCATCATGCATGAATCTTATGTCAAACGCGTCACACCTCCCGAGAAGCTCTTCTTCTTCAATGTAAAAGAAGGTTGGGATCCACTCTGTAAGATCCTCAATTGTCCGGTTCCAGATGAACCTTTTCCAAGAGCAAATGATGGGAAAGCTATGGAGGAATATTTTAAGGGGGTGGTTAAGACGGCGATTGGTGTTTGGATTGGAATTTTAGGTGGGGTTGGGGTTGCTGTCGGGACTGTGTGGTGGAGTTGGAAGAGCTTTGGTAGATGATGAATCTATGATGTGATGAAATTTATGGGATGATTTTAAGATGGAATGAGATATGATATATAGACATAGAATTTATGAGTCTAGGATAGAGATATTAGAGATGAGTTTCACTCTCTATTGTTAGAGTTGGTATTATTGATTTCTTTATACTACACTTAAGTACCCTATCACGCGGGACGACCATCCACTGACTAAGTTCATCCCTGTCGAAGGCTTCTTCGGATTCTATACCTTAAATACAGCCAAAGAGAGAGGCTGCTATTACTGATGCTACTACCGAGGGGCTCAACCTTCAGCGGAAGGAGAAGTAGGGCTTTTAATGGATGCACGTGATACAACCGTGCTGACATGTGCCTGGTTTCCCTTATTGGACTGGCCGTAATTTGAGGCAGTACAACCAACGACACGAGATGAAAGCCTCTCACAACATCATGATCAGACCACAGAGGGTCCCTGTTTGCAGCTGAAGTCGTGTGGCAAAGGTTTGCATCAATACGGAGTTCTGTTCCTTACTGGAGCCTGTAATACTGCAGTGGATGATTTGCAGTCTGCACCTTCTGGACACTGCAGAAGCCTTCCCAGATGAAATTAATATATTTCGTATATATATTTCACAAGGATCATCCGGAAATGCACGAAACGAAAAGTAACTCGGAAGTAGTGGTGACTTTGTACTTATCGTTCAAGTGTACTGGCTCTTTGAGTATTGAGTACCCTGCTGATAACTCCATGTCTCCAGCTGGCAATCGCTGGCAAGTGGCTGGTCTTAGCATCTGGGATATTTTACTAGCGGATGATAATATGTGAAAGGCTGATCTTGGCTTCGACTTTATCCGGGATTGACAAGATTTCTTGCTTGAACGACGTTAAGTGACTCTGAGTCCAGCTCGGCTTCCGGATTGTTTGGCTGTCCCTAATTTGCTCCCTTGATTGATTGCCATCTGAACCAGTCGGGCCGTAAAGCACTGCCAACAGTAATAAAGAGGAGCCAAACCACCACGCTTGCAGGAGCTTTCGAGGTTCACAGTCACCCAGCATTGCAGGAATGTGCTGGTGCCGGCATGGCTCGCGCACCCTGGCGTTGTGTCTCGGTGTATACCTACGCATCGAACGTCTTCTATCGATCAAGGCTGCAAGGCTGAGAAGAGGGTGTAGACACGCAACGGCGGCGGGCGAGAATCGGAAGTCTCTTATCTGTCTTCTCTGGCTTTGAGGTTTCCACTGGCTCTCCCCGCATGCGTCTAGCTGGCGAGCGGGCGATCGCGCCCAGGAGCACAGATAGGCACTTAGGGCCTAGGGGGAACAATACACTTGATAGGCGTTCCTGTTTTAGCTCAAAGAGGAGCACAGAGGAGACAAGAGAAGTCTGTAGCCCTAGGCTACCGGGTAGGCCAAGCTATCAAGCTATCGACAACGTCGCCGATGGCGTGTGATTGGCGCGTCAGGGACAGGTCTTTCTGGACGCAGCGGCGGCGTACAAATTCCCAGGGATGCTGATAATGCGCCTGTGGTCGTCCCCAGGCCCAATCTCACGTATCGGCGCTGGCCAGCCAATCTACCCCCGTTTGCTATCAGTCTGGGTGGACGAGAACAGGGAAGAAGTGGGCGTTCTGGGTGCTGCGTTCTGGATACTTGGGACGAACGCGGACGCTTCTATAACTGTGACGACGGCCACGGTAGCGTGCCTTGCCACTCCGCAAAATAAACATCCTGCCACTGCCCTGCTTTGTTGATCCTCTGCCCATCACCTCTGACTCTCCTCCTCCATCGCCCGCCATGACATACGGCACCGTCGCCCAGGACGAGCGTGAGCACGAAGACGACCGTGACGACGATTCCAGTCCACCAGGACTCGCCTCTCCGGATTCCACGCCACCTCCTCTGTCGGCGTCCCGGGGGCTATTTTTGGGCGCGGACAACACGAGCCAGGAGAATCTTCCTCGAGCAAGGGGCCTCACGCTGTCGTCGCTGGTCCAGTCCATCACGTCCAGAAGCGCGGAACCTCAGGCTAGCTACGAGGTGGTCGAGGCAGACGACTACGCGCGGAATTCGCCCATAAGTGAATTCCATCCCCAGTCGCCAACGCAGATTCAATCGCAACCCCAACGGGAATGCCCTCCTCCAGGAGCCCCTCTGCCTCTGCACATCCCACGCCCTCAACGCCGCGCCAGTCCCGCCGCAGCCGCGGGCTCCTCAGTCCCATCTCCTTCATTCTCCCCCAGACCGATCGTGAGGACCGCATCCGGACGCAGCGTAGCTCTACGACATCCCACCCCAGATCTGCAGGTGCTCAAGGGCGCATACACAGGTAATATCGAGCTGCTCGAGAAAACCGCAGAGCGATTGAGCATGACCTCTTCAATTGACGATGCGATCAAGAGCCTGCACGACGAGCAGAAACGAAGCGACAGCCGACGGTCGTCCCTCCGGTCTCAGACCAGGTCGGTAATTACAAGACAGGTCTCCAACGCCTCGTCGATCGTAGAAATGAACTCGGTGGCACGTTCTGGCGGGTACTCGCCCGCAGGGTTCATGATGTCTCCCAAAGGGTCCTTTAGCGCCGCGACTGGTCGGGGACGATCTGCCTCGAAAAGTTCACGATTTGGTTCCCGCCCTGAGCCTGAGCTGGAAGGCCGACCTTTAGATTCCTTCGTCGCCATGCATTCCTCGATACCCCCAACCTCGCCGATTCTCTCGCGAACAGATTCCATCCCCGAACATGACGAAGAATCCCCTACCCCCACACGGCCGACGTTGGACTTCATGGACAGCCCCTCGATGGATCTCGAGTTGCGAGTAACGAATCAAGATGTGCGGCCCACAACTTCTGCTTCGACTGCAGAGGAGGAGCAGGTTGATAAGATGTTCGCAGAGTTCGACGGAACACATGTGTCGCAAGAGCAGCAGAGGGTCCAATTTGCGGAAGAAGAGGAGGAACAGGAGGAGCTAGGTACACTTAGAGATACACCACGGCGAGCTTCGGTGTCCAACCGAATGTCTACTCTGTCAATGGCAAGACCACAATCATACGCAGATCCTGTTTCTGGACAACAGATGGTGTACTATCCTGCCCCTGTTCCAATGATGCTAAACCTGCCACAAAAGTTGTCTAAGAACCCCTCTTCCATAGCTCGGAATAGGAGAAGGTCTCAGGTCCTTAGTAACATTCCAGCGGCAGCACGACAGTCTGCCATCTGGTTACCTGATGTTTTGGAAACAGAAGACGAACCAGACTTACCACCAGATGATATTGCCCAGCAAATGGAATACGTACCCCAGCACCAAAGAGCAAGCATGGGAGGTAGGCGTTTGACCCAGGATTTATCGCACATGCCAGCACAACTGCGAGCCAGCACATACTTCGACCTCCCTACACCAACGCAGACGGTCGAATTGAAGGAGCAATCCGCAGTTGCAACACTGGATAGCATCTTGGATGCCTCTGCAAATGCACCAGTTAGTGCCTTTACCGACCATGCATTTGCTGGCCATCTTGGAAACGAGGTATATGGTAAAACACACACACGAAATAGCAAAAGTACAGCCACCTTATTAGAACCATCAACACCAGCCAAGAAACGACACAGTTTCTTCCCCCTCCATCGTGAGCGCAGAGGCAGTCAGAGCGACTTACTAGACGGCAAGGAGAAGAGGCGGGCAAGCACAGCACTGGACATTGCAGAACCGAGCAAAATCAGGCATCCGATCGACGACGAGGACGAGGACGAAGCAGCTGTTGGCGTGAAAACACCACTCGGCGGGTCTGAAGCAGGAGAGGGGGCAGGAAAGGAAGAGGATGAGGAGTCAGATGAAGGACAATTAGATGACCAAGTATATCACGGACCGCCAACAACTCTACTTGCCGAATTACAACTAAGAAAGCAGCAACAAAAACTGCGCACCCAACACTTAACGAAGCAATTTCCCAATGGCATACATTCAACACTTCTTGAGATGGATGCCGTTGCACAGGTGGAGAAGAATTCAAGGAAGCAAAAGCGGGTTGCGTTGGCTTGGGAAGACCCCGATACATTTAATAATGAGGACGACCTAGCAGCGGAAGATGAAGATGTGCCTCTGGCCGTGCTTTATGCTAAGAAGTCTCATCAACTTCAAGAACTTATTCGACCGATGGGGTTGATGGAACGTCGCGAGATGGAAGATAATGAGCCTCTTAGCCGAAGACGAGATCGCCTTCAAGGGCGGCCCGCAGGAATGCCTCGAGCTTCAACCATGATGAACCTGTCAGGTCCTACGCCTCCAGATGAGGAGGACGAGACTCTTGCTCAACGAGTGCGTCGCTTGAAAGAGGCGGAAGGAACTCAGAATGGTCTTCCGGCAACACGGCCAGTCAGTGATGACTTCGCATCCGAAATGATGGACCAATTTGGCCCTGATCTTGATTCTAAGAAAGATGCAAAGGGCAAGGGTAAGGAAGTCGCTCCCGCCGAGGAAGAGACTTTAGGGCAGCGCCGGAAACGTCTTCAGGCTGAGCGTGAGGCTCGAGCAAGAGAAGTTGGCACTGAGTCCCCTAACACAACGCCCCGCCCAGCCCTCCAACCTTCAAGGTCCAGCATGGCAAATATTCTGTCATCGCATCCTTCTGCTGGGGCTGATCGTCAAGTATCATATGAGAAGCCTCTTGGCGGTTTACTCGCAATGCATCAACAGCAAAACGCACGCTCCTCCACAATGTTCAATTTCGACACTTCCAATATACCAAGCGCTCACTTTGGTCAAAATGGACAACAACGGGCTCCCTCGGGCGGATTCAAAGGTGGCCTATACAATGATGCTCAAGGTGGCATCGTGCCACCTCCTCAAGCTCAACCCCAGAAAAACTTCAACATGTTCGCCGTACAACAAGCACGGTTCCCTCAGCCTAGCCTTGGAAACTTGAATGGATATCAACCGCAATCTGCATTTTCAACCCCAATGATGCCATTTACCAATCCATACGCTATGGCTATTGGAGGGTATAATCCCAATATGCTGAATCAGATCCCCATGGGATTTATGCCGGGGATGGGTATGAATTCGAATTTAGGAATGCAGATGGGTCAAGGTATGCAACCGTTGAATCAGGGACAGATTGATATGGTAGAAAGGTGGAGACAAAGCGTCATGCAGTGAGGATTTGTCTAAAATACTCCAAAGCGGTCTCTTTTTGGCGCTAGGTAGAGATAAACGGGGACCAAAACGGGGTACATAACGCATGGATAGACACAGGGAGGAGGTTGGAAGAACCTTAATAATCTTTGACGCATTTTCTGGCGTTATCTGCTATTTCTGCAGCATTTGGAGCGAGTCTTTTATTGTAACATTACCTGGGTTTTGGCCGAAGCTGGACGTTGGATTCACGGAATGTATTACTAGTGGCCGTCCCCGGGGCCGCCTCCAATGGAGTGGGCGCGGGTACAACAGATGCTTTTGGTCTGATCAATGAAATTTACTTTTTTTTTTTCACCTACAAACTTATTTCCTTCAAGATAGTAGTTTCAATTAGTATTGTGTGAAACCAACGGAGAAGCCCCAAATGGCATCGATTCTATGCTGCAGGCCGGCTTAGAGACCCAATGCAATTGTTTGTAAGACTAGGAACGGGCCGAGGTCAACTGGCAATTATTCGGCTGGAGATTTCGCACTCCCTTGTTCATCGAACGACGCTTGCTGGGCTTGCTAGCTCTTCACCTAGTGTTGATTGACTCTATTACTTTATATGCCCCCAACCTTCTAGTATCTTCCTCTGACACCAAGCCAATTAACCTTTTCAGCGCAACTATGCGGAGCTAGGAGACTATTGTACCAATTGCGGTAGAGGGGTGACGAACATTTCCAAAGCCCTCTGACAGATTCGGCAATGAGCCTAGAACGAGTGACATCATCGCGGGGTTCCCTAAACCGTAGGAAGGCGGATGATAGACCGCCTCATCCCAACCTGTGGGATTCCTGCTGCCCCTCATTTGCTAAGGTGGTATAAGAGCGGTCCACCCCTCCTTTATCCTTCTGATTGATTCAACTAGACATTATTGCATATCTACTAAGATCCAAACAAGTAAGTACCTCAATCTGGAGCTCAATTCGAAGCTTAAGCAGAGACTTAAGCTTCCTGTTGCGATGGGGATGGCGTTGGCTAACCTTCAAGCCATATCAAACAATCACCCACCAATAAAATACCAAAAATGCCTTCCCAACCCAAAGTTCTTTTTGTCCTCACTTCCCACAAGGAGCTAGGTACAACAGGAAAGCCAACAGGCTGGTACCTAGTAAATCTCCCCTTCCTTCCTTCTCTCTAAGCCCCCCTAGCAAACGACAACGAAAATCTAACTACCACCATCACAGCCCGAATTTGCCCATCCCTACGAAGTCCTCGCCGACAACTGCTCCATCACAGTCGCCTCCCCCTTGGGAGGAGAAGCCCCCCTCGACCCCTCCAGCGTCGAAGCCTTTAAATCCGACCCAATCTCCACCAAATTCCTAGCTAAAAAATCCGCCCTCTGGAAAAACACCGAGAAACTTGAAGATTTCCTTGGAAAAGCCAAGGATTTTGCGGCAATTTTCTTTGTTGGTGGACATGGTCGTATGTTCTTCCCCTTCCTCTTCCTCCCTTCTAAAAGAAATGCGTGTAAATGAGAGCAATTGTAGCTAATATGTATTGGGAATTGGCTATAGCAATGTGGGATCTCTCAGTTTCCGAAACAAGTCATAAATTAATCAACGAATTCTACGACCACAATCGAATCATCAGCGCCGTATGCCATGGTCCTGCTGCTCTCGTCAAGGTCAAACTTGCAAATGGCACTTATCTCCTAGCCAACCAACCCGTAACTGGATTTTCTAACACGGAAGAATCAAGTGTGGGAATGACGGAACAGATGCCATTTAGTTTGGAAGATGAATTGGAGAAAGCTAGTGGTGGGAAATATGTCAAGGCGACAAGTGATTGGGGTGAGAAGGTTGCCGTTGGTTTGGATGGTAGGTTGATTACGGGTCAGAATCCTGCTAGTGCCTCGGGTGTGGGAAGGGCGGTTTATGATTCCATTTTTGGAGAGGAGACTACGAAAGATGAGGATTAAAATTAGGATGTTCGATGATAAGGACATAAGTAATGAACGAACTTTTGTTAAAAGTAGGAGGTTTTTTTTTATCATTGAAGATATGATGTAATTTATAAAGCAATATTCTTTTGATATAAAAATGTGCTACTAGTTTTTCGTCCTACATTCTTCATTTTAGATGTACACACCTCTATGCTTTTACATTATACCATGCCATTCCAAGCAAGGCATCTTTAGCAACCTCACTCCCCCAATCAATTCTAATATCCCCTTTCTCGACACCCTTCTTAGAAGAAAGTGCAAACAAGTTGTCGCCCTTGAAATACACCAGCACACCATTTTTCCCGTTCCCAGCGGCGGTAATCCTGTACAACGGTCCTTGTGCGTGTAGGACTTTTTTCTCGGGCAAGAGTTGTAATTCGTTATCAACACACCAGTCCTCGACTCGGCGTTTGAAAGTAATTTCTTCCACGACTGGTTGAGGTCTGGCTGGCGTAACAGGAGGGGGTGGTGAAAGTGAGGATCGAGGTTTCTTTTGAGGTAATGGGAGCTCTGTTGCTGCTTTAGGACCAAGATCAAGAGCTTGGTTGATCATTTCATGTCCTTTTTCGAACTCATCCTGAATTATCTTCAAGGTTTTGATGTCTTCGGGGAACACTTCATCACGCCACCATTCGAACCATTGCCCAATTTCTTGATTCGGTCCAACGACTGTCAGCCATTGGTGGAGAACGTTATGCCACATCGGAAAGACGGTTTCAACGATGACTTGGCCTACAATTCGTGGCTTGAGTATATCTTTCCAAGCGAAAATTCCCTGAAGACTTGACATATAAGGAGCTTGGTCGTTCGGATCGACGACAAAGTTGTTGCCGTTGCGAAGGAATCTCGCCATGCTAGGAAGAACATGATTCATGATTAATGGAGTCCATTGATCATTTTTAGGTGTTGGGCATAGGACATTCTGCCATTGCGGTAATCCCGGGACAACGCCCTTGTGGAAATCCCAGGAATCGATGAGATGTCGGAATTTCCGCTTGACATCGCTAACAAGACCGGTGGAACTTTTAGGATCTGCATGGTGAGCAGGGAGATATTGGAGCCAGGGAAAGAGCCAGAGATGCGGGAACTCATTCGTACGCCTCTTTTTAGGATTCCAAGAGGATACGGCGTCGTTAAGTTTTCCAACTACTGCTTGGTCCAAAATTTGAGATCGAACAAACGAAGGCAACAGTCCCTCCCAAGCGTCAAATAAGGCCTGAAGTGGGGTGGGGTTATGAACATTCCAGCCTTGATTGATAGCGGAAACAATTTTTGGGAAAATAATTTTATAGATCATACTCTCGAAAGTCGTTGTTGATTTGGAGTGAATCCTGTGAGTTCCATCATTTATCAAGTAACCATTGCCAGAGGAAACCTTTTTACTAGATGTGGCGCCAAGGATATGCCTGATTTTTGACAGTTGTGGTGTTATACCAGTAAGCTTCGGATCCTCGAGAGGCTGCCACCCTTCAGTCGCTTGACGTAAGAATGGATGAACAGCAGCGACTGCAATATCCGCAAGCTCATCAATGACTTCAGAGGTTTCTGAATCCAGTAAAGCTTCTGCTGCTGTAAGGGCTTCGATGACTGGGTCCCATTGAAGATCCTTCACTCCTAGAGAGATTGACTGAACAGTATCCGCAAATATCTTCATTCGATCATATTGTCGCTGCTCTTCGTCAATCTCCTGTTGCTGCTGTATAATGGTCATCTCGACATAAGCTTTTCGCTCTTCCAAATTCTTCCATTCTTCCACATAGGCTGATAGATCATTCTGGGCTCGTCGGGCCAGTTTTTTAGACTCTTGTTGTTCGGCGGTTTCAAACCCAGTTGTGGGTGTCAGAAGACCAGAAGTGGATGTGAGTAACCTTTGACCAGGAGCAGTCATATCTAGAATAGGAGCAAAAGCTTCCGGAATTTGTAGGCCGGGAGCTGCTCTTTTCACCTCTTCTAACGTCCGAAATTTGGGTTTTGGCGCTCGGCGTGGGGTACTCATACCACTTGCACTTCCACTTTCAAGGCCACTACCTCTTGGCTTCTTTTTTCTCTTCTTTCTTTCCTCGTCTGAATCTTCATATTTATCCCCTCGGAGCTTTGCTTGTCGTTTCTCCTCCTCAATTTCCTGTTTAGATTTCTCTTTCACTGCTCCCAAACCAATACCCTGAGGCCTTAAGGTGACCTCGATAACACTGCTTCTTCCCGTCCCTTCCTTACCAAGACCTTCACCCTCCTTATATCCCATCTTAGCCATCATTCTCGCTGCGAACGAGCCGCCATTTATCTTTGGCGCATCCTGAGCCTTCTTCCCACCCTTTCCCGTAGCTGGAGTCGAAAAGGCGCTTGGTCTAGAAATCCTGGGGGTCGACACTTCATCATCGCCATTGTCCCTTAAAATCGGCACCGCAGCAGAAGAAGGCACAAATCCCTTTCCTAAAGGCGTCCCTCCATACGCCTTACTATTATTCCTTTTCCCTGGCGCCGGACTCCGGAAGCCTATCCCTTTCGCTACTCCAAATCCCAACCCCCTCGGCGCGGTAGAGCTCTCTCCTTCATCTTCTTCTTGCCCATTATCTCCATCGCTCATTTCCTGATTTTCTTCCTCCTCGTCCTCATCCTCATCGACTTTATGCTGGCCCGTACTAACAAATTGCATTCCCTTCTCCCTCAAATTCTTCTTCTTCCACCTCCCAGCTCCCCTTGGTCCTTCATCCTCACTCTCGCTGCCAAATACGCCCAAGGCAGCACTCTCCTTCGTATCACGGCCTGTTCGCCTTCTCTTCCTTGGGTTGTAGTCCGCGAATTCGTCCGCATTTGGGTCTGTGGAGGGGTGAAGAAAATTATCTTCTTCTTCTTCGGCAGAGGAATCGGACGAATCATGGACGTACGCTCGCATTGAAGCCATCGTGAGGGAGAGTGTTATTTGCAGGTAACATCGATTCCCAAATCTTTGGACGACAAGGCTACCTTAATCTTAGCGTAATTTCCAGAAACGTCACGTGACACATGACCTTGAATCTTGTTATCGTTTCTATTTTGAAGAAGTGCTCTCATTCAGCATTCGAGGTAAGACAGGGGAGCAGTTCCTAAGTAGTGATTGAGAGCACTAGACCAACAAGCCAGTTTTTGTTTTGGATCCTAGAAGCGTTTTAAATTGATCCTCTGCTATCTACCAGTTTTGCTTCGACTCAGACTTGTTTTCGACGTTTCGACGCTCTCAATATATTCCTTTTATTGTTTACATCTACCTCTCAGGTTTGAATACTGAAACCCAAAATACTTGGGTTCTCATGAATGCTATAATGGAGTTTCATATAATTTTACATGACAGGACAGTTTACAGTCACTTCACTTATGTAACGCGAGATAATATACAAGTTCTCCCTATTGCTCTACAAGCTTAGTAGCCTTTGAAAGTCTATGAGTTTCATTATCTAATACCAGCCACAACAACCAATCTAAGCCAGGATCCAAAGAAGCCTCAACACCAAAGCTATCAACAAATATCCATGCATGCCTCATACCAACCGGATTCAATCTCAAGAAATCAACTCCAGAAGCCTCCTCCAGGCCTACCAATCATGTTCCACCCTCCAAGCATCCGTAGTTTTCAATCCCATAGGCACAATATCACAATCCCTATGTCCCCATTTATCCGCAAACACATTTTTCCCATGCTGAATCGTCATCAAAATTGCCTGCTCAAAGCCATCCGGATCCCTATAAAAAGGTTCCCCAAAACCCCCTCTCTGTCGAATCTGCCAAGTATTCCTACCTTTAGCATTCGTTGCCTTGTAATGTGCCATTGCATCCAACGTTCTAACCATATGCTGAAACGATTCACTCCATATATTATCTTCTTCCCATTGACCTTTCTCATCGATAATTTCTTTTGCAGACGCCAGCCATAAGTCCTTAAGTGCATCTCTGTCTCCGCTTTCCAGGCCGGAGATATCTCCAGATGGCTCTTGTTCAAGTTCCCCAAGCTTTTCGTTCTTAGCAGTTGTTAATGTTTCCTCTTCAACTAAATTCGGGTCTTCCCAACTTGCTTCTGGACCACCCTTTTTCCTGTATAACACAAATAAATCATCCAATGAACTTCCAACATCAACAACCATTCCAGGCCAAGTTTCCTTGATCGTGTGGTTTACCATTTCGAGTCGAGCATGCATATCGCAGTCCGTCATATAGAAAGGAATCATTGTGTCCCAGCCACCAACATCGAGAAATGCTTGGACATTGACAAGAGCTAGTCGGTCATAGGAGAAGAAATGCATTGCCCAGGGATCGACCTTTCCTGTCGTTGGGTTTGTAGAAGCCACTTTTTGCAGGGTGGAAACGCAGTTTTGATAGAGGGAAGGAAAATCGGAGTAATCGTGCGTAGGATCATTTGGTGGAAGAATGCTGTGATGGTTTTCGGCATAGTGATCTTCAAAGGATACGGCTACCACATCCATATGCGACCAAAAGTAGTGTGTCCAGTTTTTCTCGATGGCAGTGTAAAGGTAGTAATTTTGGAGTTGGGCAAAGGTAAATAATGTCGGAGCGATTATGATATTTACGCCGAGAAGGTGAAGTCGGGTATGGTTTAGAAAGAAAGGGTTCTGGAGTGTGAGGAGGTTGTTTTTATTAGAATGCATTACTCCTGTGTTTTCAACGATGTAGATATCGGACGGTGGCCAGCCAGCTGTTATATAACTAACTACTACCTGGGTTTTAAGGTCAGCGATGCCTCATGTTGTGCCCAGAGGTGTAGTGCAAGGAGTCTGATTTGATAGTATACTTCGGTCTAGAAGGTATAAATCGTATCCTGGGACGGCTGACCTGCTGGAGAAGTCTCCAATTCCTAGTGAAACCAATGAACAGTGGCGTTTTCTCTGGGACATGGATAAGAGGTGGCTGATTCCATGATGGAATAGGAGGAAAGTCTTTTGAAGATTGAACTAGATCTGCAAAAGGAAAATTATCCACAATCGGGCGGCTTTCTGGTGTTGGAGTCGGCTTGTATATTCTAGGGGGAGGTAACTTCGGTTCTGGATCGGCGACTAAACTTAATAAATGAAAAACATTACCATTCCTCTCCACTCTGAAATGGTAAAATACTACTAATACAGTAAGGATTGTTATCGCTGATAAGGAAAAGATATATCGAAGGCGAATATTAAGCATTTTGGAATTTAGGCGCTTGCACCACAGTTTGATGAGAAGAGTATCGAAAATCGCATTGAGGATATCAAAGTTTTATAGAGAAAGAAAACGTTTCCAAGAAGAAATTTTGCTAAACACAGCCTAAGAGTAACAAGAGTTGGCATCTAGCCTATGGCTGCATTAAACCCGAGCTAACACTTGGAGCTCAAGCCAACAAATATGACATGTCTATTCCCGGGGACCAGGAACACCTTTCAGATCGGGAAACAGGTAGGGCGTTTCAAGCTGTACTGCGGCTGGGCCTCTGATAACCAAAGGGAAGCATAACGAGACCCCACAATCTCGAGGTCATCATGTAGGGTACTTAATCGACTGGCTGACTTGAGTCGTTCTCTGGTGATGTGGGGAGGTTGATGAGATGCGAGGCACCTAAAGCCCTTGCGGTAGGACTAAGCTCTATTTTTAGTTTCCTTTCTAAACATCTATATTACTGCCTAAGAATCAGCTCACTCGGCGCCTTTAGAAGTTTTAGTATCCTCTGATAGCAACTTAGAAGTCTGTGTAAGTGTTGTAAATGCGGATTACCGTGTAATTGACCGGGAGCCTACGTATGGAACTACTGGAATAATCGAATGACTTGGAAAAGTTCGTGTGCGTCGTCAGTGTAAGTCCTGTTCACGATGACGCTCAGCCACAATATACGAGGCAATTCATAGCCAGAAGAAACCCTGAGGACTTCCCCTTCAATTGAGTTCGTTTATCACTGACATGGCCGAATCTTGGACCGATGATGTCTCTTTTCGACACAAATTTTACGATGATTGTATTAAGCTTAAATCAACCTCCATATGCGCCTAGCATATAATGCAAGCCCATCACATCACTTTAAGTGAAAATTCTCAAATATCCAGAAAACAGCGTGAATTCGGAAGAACATTTCCTAAAATCTCGAACGGTTGCCTCGTATCCCTGCAGCGATCTCATGACCTAAGCGACGAAATTCTTCTATACGGGGCGAGCTTAGATGATGGTGGCTATGCCAGTAAAAGTTTCCCTTATACCTCAATGGTTGTTGGAGAAATTTGTTGATTCCAAATAGCAAAGCAACGTTCTGTATGGCCAAGTTGAACCATATTATCGATTAAGCTAAGCCACCCAACGGCATCGTACTCGCTCCCCACTTGGATATCATTTTATCATGACGCGTTGGTAATTCGTGAAGGATGGAGTGTGCCCATATTTCAGCTGCTGCAGAAACTCTTCAATGGAAGACTCCGTATCAAGAATATAACTTGATATGAGGTCAAAATGTTTTTGGTACTAGTGAGATAGCCGAGCAATATTGACATACTTTTAGTTTATCTTTCCTGTTATAGGGGAGAGAGGCGAGAGAAAAAAAATAACGAAATATCAAACTTGTGAGTTCTATGTTAGTATTATAAAACTCTCATAAGATAAAGGACATCTAATTCCAAAGAGTTCTTTTTGCGGGGAGAGTCTTTCACGGACATAATGTCTGTTACTTCCTTGTAGGTCAGGTTCTAACGTTCACCTTTTTTAGCCCACCTCATTAAATACCCAGGCATTCAGTGAAGTGGGGATGGCTCTATGTCCTACGTCCTTAATCTACCTTATTTTACCACCACTTTTGCAACTCTATCCTCACTACTTACTCTACTAAATTACTCTGTATTCCATGGCTGTTGAAAGTATAGCTGTACAGCGAGTGAGAAATTTTAAGTAGTCTTATGAACCAGTGGGTCACATTCACCCCTTAAAACTACTTATAGGCATAGGGATAGTAGGAATCAAGGCTATCAGTACCACACCCACAAGATCTCCAGTTGCAAGTGGTAATTGTGCCGCGGATGTTAAATTTCAGGTTGAGCCTGGTAGTTGGAAGCTACTCTTTCGATAACGAAGAAATAATTGATATTGATCCTAGATCACGAGAGCGGTAGATAATATGATAGAAGAGGTAAAAATAAGCATATGTAAGGTTATAAAGAAGGCTGCCAAGAATCGGGGTGTGGATGTGCAAACAAGCTATTCTTGTCTTACTAATTCCTTAATATTTTGATAAAATAATGAACTAAACTTCATAAACCAGGCGAATTCGTATAATAACCGCAGTCTATCCCTGTACATACTATTTCCATAGGAAGAGGATTATTTTTCGGTTTTGAATCTAGGATAAATGTGTAATAAGTGATTATTTAAGTTGGTTAAATAACAAGGGAAATGGGAGAGTGAATTCATTATATTCAGAGAGTGAGTCTGAGGACTTTGGGAATACTGGTACCAACTAGAAGTTGACATGTAAAGGAGCTTTTTTTTATTACGATAGGCTAGCTCAAAAGAAAAAAGAAATGCATACAGTGTAGAGTCACGAAGGAAAGAGCGTCCCCCACATTTTTGGACTTGTGACAGAGAGAGATGGTTGGCAATATCTGGATAGTAATATCGTGACAGATTTTTGAACCCTTGAAGTAATATATAGAAGGAAAGGGGACTTGCCGAGTTAAAGTCACCTGTATAAGTGAAGGTATATCAATCAAACAATATCTTTTAATCAATTTTGCGATCAAAATCTCTATTTTAACAAAGCGACGATATACGCTTCACATTCCTTAGCTTTAATGCTTACCTATATAAGATACAGAACTTTCCTATAAACAATTCCATCAAAACATTCGACATATCCAACCCAAACAAGACCTTTAGTTAACCAACTATAAAATTCCACCCAAAGTGCAGCAACCTAGACTCTTCCATAAATGCATTTATTATGCGCCGAACGTATAATACTTTTGTCCTCATTTGTAGACCGCCTTATATTTCTTATATAGCGAATTTCTTGTTTGCTCATTCGATAGGGGCAAAAAATCGACTAGCTTCGATAATCTGATCATCGTTGTTGGCAAAGTCCCACCCGACAATGACGTTAGTCTGACTACAGCAAATGATTCTCCGGGCATCGAATTGTAATTTGAAGACTCGTGCCATGGTTGTTGGGAGGTGGTGATGTGCTGCTTGGTGATGGGGATGAGGATTAGGATTTGCAGGCGCAGCTTGGTTTACAGCAGCAGGAGGAGCTGCTCCAAGGAGTTGCACAGTTGAACTTGCTGGCTGTTGAGCTGCTGTCACGGTTGAGGTTGGCTGAGTGAGGCCACCGGCATGGTGATGTGCATTGGTGGTTTCTCCTGGAATGACGCCCCCCGCTTGTTGTTGGTTTTGGATCTCCGCGCTGACGACGAAATTCAATACTTGTTGAGTGGAAGCTGGCAATGCGGCAATGGCTTCTCTGAGGTATTCATAGTGCAGAATTTGGGGATATGCTTGTAAGACTTGACCTAATACAACTGGACCTTGAGTAATTGTCGAGTCGATAACTTGATGGTAGTATGAATCGCTCCCAGGCGAAAGCGGCGCAGAATTAGAAGCAGAAGCATTAGCCGTTGTGCTGGGATGCTGTACTTGTTGCGTGGACGATGACCCTTGCGATCCTGTGGCTTCGTTACTCCTCCTGGGTTCAGAGACAGCCCGAGATGCAGCATGAGCAGCTTCCTCTTGACGGAGCGTGTGTTGAGCCCTCCAAACGCCTTCTTTATCTCGGCGCCAAATAATAATGGTTTCGTCGTATGATCCGGAGACAATTCGTCCAAACCTTCCTCCACCACCTCCTGGGGGGAGTTTTGCCCCATAAGCAGTGATGTCTTCGGGCTTTCTAGATCCAGCATTCCGAGGCCGCCCACGCTGCAAGTACGTCGCCCTTGAAATGGCACCTGAGTCCACAGCTTTGAAATACTCATCATCGATAGCCTTGGCGTCCTCCTTGTCCTCCTCCGCGCTGTAAGGCAAGTCCCCAAATCCTGCCTGAACGGTTCGGACAAGGTGTGAATGAGCTCGAAGACTTGCAACCTCGAGACCTGATTCCTTATCAAACACCTTAACTTCGTTGTCACTGCTGCCGCTGACGATTCGCCGGCCGTCGTACTGCACACATGCAATGCCTTTGTTGTGGCCAATTAAAGTACGAATACAAGTCTGATCCGGCCAATTCCAGACCTTCACAGTTCGGTCGCCAGATGCAGATACAACCTCATTGCCATAAATCTGCACAGCGTTGACGGCGGCGCCATGCCCTTCCAAACAGCCAATCATGGTATATGGTGCTTTCACAGGCAATCCAGCAGTAGGGGCAGGGTTGAAGCCGTAATTGTTTAGATAAGTGGGCACGGCATTTACACCTTGAACTGGGAATGGATATCCTAACTCGCCAGCCTGTAGTGGTCGTCGGTTGAATATCTTGATCGTTTTATCCTTGGAACATGTCACCAAAACACGCTTATCAAACCTGACATTCAGTACGGATTCGTGGTGGGCCTTCCGTAGTCTTTGGATAACTTGGCCAGTCGAGAACTTCCACAATACTACTGTGGCATCGCTACTTCCGGAGACGATCAGATCTTCCTCTGGGTCAGCATCAAATTGGAGACATAATACTGAACCAGTGTGAGCTCTTAAGGGAGCCCGGACTAGTCTTTTGGTATCCAAATCCCAAATGCGCAGTGTCTTATCTCGGCTGCCACTAACCAGAAATCTGCCGGAGTGTTGGATGGTATAGATACATTCCTCGTGGGCTTCTTCGGGGTGACTCGGATGAGGTAGCTGGAAATTGATATATCGTTCAGCCTCCCAGTTTGCCTCTAACCTCCTCCTTTGAGAATAAAGGTATTGCCAGTTCAACTTCTTTCTATTTTCTCGTGGATCTACAACGACTAGTGAAGACATACTCGAGATTGAAGCGTGGGCGGATGGAGAGGACCAGGAGTAATTACGTGGCTTTGAAGTACCTGACTGCGAATTTGATAGCCTTCCAACTCCTCTAGGTCCGCGAGACGAAGGGGGACCCCGCGGGGATAACATTGGAAAGTCCTCGTCAGCCTCCATTTTAATAGTGGCAGGCTCCTTGAAAACTTTTCCCCCGAATATCGAAGTTTGTTTTGGTATGGAAGTGTCCACATCCATCATCTCGGAGTCACCATCCGCAAGTAGTGTGGGAAGCATGCGCGCTGGAGTCGCCCTTCGCTTGCTGATATGCTCATCATCGACATGTTCTACGGATCGCATACGTTCGACATTCAAAGACTCCTCGAAATGTCTGACCTCCGACGAGAGAAACCGGAAGCCTTCATTTATATACAGTGCTTCCCACAGTTTGCGGTCCATGGCTAAAATCATCCATTGTCGAGACGATCGTGCGGTATTGATGAGCGAGATAGGGTCGAGGTAGGACAGAATTCCAAGGCATATTTCCGAGGGTAGATACTGGAAAAAGTCAATGTAGAGGCGAGGTCGAAGTCGTCGCACTATTTCAGAAACTTGCGAGGTGGGCAAATGGGAGATGATACTCATTACAAACTCTGAAAGCACGGTCAGCCTCGGACTCTGCGGCAGAGAGTAGTAACTAAACACATACCAGTGCGATCGGGGACTGTCATGCTGCTGATCCACGGAGGGAGCGAACCGGAAGCCCTGGTGGTCAGAGGGTCTTCGCTATAGCCTTCGTCCGGCGGCGATTCTTCATACGATGCCATCGTCGCTCTGACGGTGATCCTTTCGGTGATGTTATGGTGTGCGATGTCGAAAACAAGGCTGTTTGCTTGACGCGCTCTCACGTAAGTGATGCAGAATACGAAGATGTCAAGCCCGAACTCGCTTGAAGTCGTACCTTTGGCAAGCTGGCTTTGCTCTCAAAGCTGCGACGAGGCTGCAGATTTAGGGACTCGATGTGCGATCTGAACGTGTGCGGAGTGGTGTCGAGAGTGACCAGCTACGTCCCTTGCCTACCGTAGGTATGGTGAATTCACTGTCGCGACCTGTAGTTCTGACGAGGCTGAAGACTGGCTTTGTGATGCAGGCACCACTCTCACTGGCTCAATCGCCAATCGGCGTGTCAGGAATGTGCCAGTTGTGCTGAAGGAATGAGACCGCAGGGATGGCAATGGGGGACACACTGTGATGGCTGGGGTCATGCGAGGTAAAGACGAGGGCCCTGGAGTTGCGTACGGGCGAAGAGAGTGTGGAGAGTCGTCGTCGGTAGAGGGGATGGCGTTGGCCGTGGAGGGGCGTCGCGGTGATGAGGGTTGAGGGTTTGTTGTGGTGAAGCTGGTGGTGAGGATGGAACAAATGACGAGCAGACAGGGGCCCTGCGAGACAGTGTCGGTGGAGAAGAACACCTCAGGCTCTAAATAAGCGGCCGGTTTTGACATACGAATTTAGGACATTTAAATCTTGAATATTTTACCTCGAAACCCAATGTCCAAAATTACCACCCCTATAAACGTTTTAAATGTCCTAAATAAGCCACTCATGTCTTTATACAGTACGAGTGCCAAAATCGGCTACTTATTTACCGAGCAAAGCGTCGGGTTCTCAGCGACGGCTGCCTCCGCGCCTAAATGGGGGCTCGCTGCTTCAGGCCTAGCCTCATGCTCCTGAGACGACCCTCAGAGACAACACCAGCCCAGCACGACCACGATCCACCAAGCCCTCGATCGTTCTCCTCTCTCACCGCAATAGCACACCGTTCCGTCGTCCCACATCTTCTCTCGCTCCGTTCATGTCATCTGGCGGCGTCGCCACTCATATGGCCCACGCCCATGGACCCCTCTCCAGGACCAATACTGCGCCAGTCTTCCCCTCGAGAAGCGCCGGGAACGGGCTCCCAGGTCTCAGTCAAACCATGAGCCACACGTCGAGATCCTCGCAGCTGTCGACAGCGTTCGTCTCCTCCTCGTCGACCTCCCTCTCTTCCGCCATGTCCATGTCCATGTCCAGTTCTAGCACGCTCGTCACACCTCAGCAGATGGCAATGAATGGCGGCCCCGTAGTTGCGACGAACAATATTATCAATCAGCGGGCAGACGCGTCGAGATCGCTGTACCAGATATGTGTTGGTCTGAGGCAGCGACTGGAGCAGGTTCCTGGATTCGAGCCCCATTTAGAGGGCTGTGATGTGGATGAGAACGGGAAGAAGCTGGATCCTGTCGAGTCCTTATGGGAGCTTTTGAGGAAAGGCACCCCCCTGATGACGATATATAATTCTTTGCAACCGGAAGTACCGTTGCGCATAGAGAAGCGTCCTGGAGCAGTGCAGCAGCCCAAAAATCTGGGCAAAATGGCAACGTTTAAATTTGTGGAAGCATGCTTGCAAGTTCTTAAGATTCCACCAGGTGAATGCTTTCAGATTGGAGATTTGTATGGCACCGATACAACTGGCTTTGTGAAGGTATGGCTTATGAGATGACTTCCGAGAACTTATCTTCGCATTCCACTTCGAGTGAAGTACATTCACAACCGAGGACATGTTGACTAATGTGATGCAGGTTTGCCAAGTTATAAATATGGTCCTAGATGAAGCAGAGCAGAGGGGGTTTCTCATGACATCTCAGAAAGACGACACCGCACCCGTGCCCTCCATGGCAGGATCACAGATGACTTATCGCGACCATGTGGTTCAGGAATTGGTAGACACCGAGCGGAAATACGTCCAAGATCTAGAAAACTTACACGAGCTTAAGAAAACGATAGAGCAGAAGGCGGTCATCCCAGGAGATGTTGTCCACGATATATTTCTCAACATCAATGCGATTCTAGATTTCCAGAGACGATTCCTGATTAAAATTGAAACAACAAATTCAGAGCCTGATGAGAAGCAAAGATGGGGGGAACCCTTTGTGGAATTGGAGGAAGGTTTTGTTATCTATCAACCATTCATTGCAAATCAACGCAAAGCTGCCAGCATTGCAAAACGAGACTTTGACAAGCTTGCAGTAGCCGATCATCCTGTCGTCGTCGACTTCAATACCTTGGATGGATTCCTTCTAAAACCCATGCAGCGTCTTGTTAAGTATCCATTACTTTTGAAGGTTTGTCCCTGGTTTTAAGTATACTAATGAATATCCGGAGGCTGACTGTTTCTAGGATTTACGCGATAAAACGGGTGCAGACGATGAAACAAAGGATGGATTGAATGCCGGTATTGAAGCAGCCAATCGGGTGCTCACTCTTGCCAACGCGGCTGTTGATCGCGAACTCCGGCACGAAGCCTATGAAGATTTAGTCTCCCGTGTTGACGACTGGAAAAATCACAAGCCTGATCAATTTGGAGACCTCTTATTACATGGCCATTTCCCTGTTTTAACAGGAAAGAGTGATGTTCAGAAAGAAGTATGAGCTCACCTTTTTATTCTCTCCAATTCCGAAACATTATCTACGTGCACAATTTGCTAACAGTGGGGGCATCGTTCGCCCACAGTACATGCAGTACACAATATACCTTTTCGAAAGTATCCTCTTGTGTTGTAAAGATGCCAACCCGAATAAGCCGAAGGATAAGCTCATTGGGAAAGACAAGAAAGACAAGAACAAAAACAAAGGACCCGACAAAAATGCTAGACTTCACCTGAAAGGGCGCATTTTCATGACCAATGTCACAGAAGTGTTGTCACTGGGCAAGCAAGGTACGTATTCCTATAAGCTGTTCTAGAACGCAGGTCTAACAATATTTCAGGTTCATACACTGTCCAAATTTTCTGGAAAGGCGATCCTGGAGTCGAGAACTTCATCATTAAGTTCTCCAATGAGGAGTCGATGAAGAAGTGGTATGCAGGCGTTGACGCACAGCGAAAGGCCTTCGCACCCTCTTCTCAATCGAACACAAGTCCAGATGGCCCAGAAGCCACATTTACATGGATGCGTGACCAAACACAACCAATACCAAACCCTTATCAAGAGGATGATGATGATGACGATGATTACCCTTCACAACCTCCCCCTATATCTCAATCAAATTCGACTTACCCCGGACCAATGCCTGGGATGAACCGGAATGCGTCTAGTACCAGCCTTCGTTCAAGATCAACCACTGGCGATAGCTCCCAATCAACTAGAGCCCCACCACGATTCCCCATGCACATGAACATGCCAAACCCACCAGTACCATTGAGCCTTCAAACTCAAGGTCACCTACCCTCCCCTTCTCAACGTCTTGGCGACTCATACTTTTCCCCCGTTGGTGAATCACCTGCTTCATCAAGAACCAGCACAACATCGGGGATGTTCCCATTTCCTCGCCAAGGAACTCCACAGAGTAGTTGGGAAACCCCAGATTATAGTCGCTATACGGCGCCAGCAATGCCGCGGGCACCATCTAGAGGTAGCCAAACTCCTTCTGACGCATATCAAATGAATGGACGAACACCACAACGGCCATCTCTCCCAGCAATGGCCTCGCAAACTTCACAGGCACAGCAAAGAAGTAGATCATACAGCACTCCAGATATAAATGCCCAGAATGGGAGCCGCCGCTTGCCAAACGGAGCCGTTAGCAATCAAGTGCCAGCAGTCCCTGGCATCCCTGCCCATCTACATCCTGCATATGATGCTGGAATTCCCCGGTCCCAAAACAACTCACCTGGTACTAACGGGCTCCCAATCAGATCTAATACTCAGTCTCCAGGTGTCCAACGAGAACGAATGGTCCAACAGTCACAATATTCACAGGGGCAGTATCCACCTTCTCAGTATTCGAGAGGTAACCCAGCACAGATGCCACTGAATCACGTCGATAGTCGGACTATATCTCCTCCTCTAAATACTCCAATGTCCGGAGACAGCGATATGGGACTCCCAACGCAGTTGAAAGTCAAGGTCAACTGCGAGCCAAATTATGTCACCCTTGTGGTTGCGTTCAACATCACCTATCAATCACTTATCGACAGAATCGATGCAAAGGTTGGGCGATTCTCAAACAATGCTATTGCGCGTGGGACGATGCGACTTAGGTATCGCGACGAAGACGGAGATTTCGTCACTATCGAATCTGATGATGACATCCAAATTGCGTTTCAAGAGTGGCGAGAAGCGCAGAAACAGCAATATCACACTGGACAGCTTGGGGAAATCGAGCTTTTCTGTTCCAATATAGACAACTAAGAGCATCATTTTCATTGGGGTTTTAGCTTGCATAAGAGCGTTGGTGGCGCCACTTGATCTACATGTTTTTTTGAGATAACGTCCTTTTATGCCGAGGGAGTTATGAATGATACGTTGAGACGATTTGGGATTGGCACGGGATGGATCCATGCATGAGGGTCTTCGGCTTTTGTACATAGGCGTTGTATGGCGCCTTTACTTGATTTAACATCCCTGGCGTCACTTTCATCAATATTGGGGATGAATAGACGTAGCGCTTGATTAGCTTGAAATGTTGTGGTGGATGCGGATTGAATCGGGCATGGGATTGGGTCGGTGAAGAGAACATATGGGTAGTTAGCACATCACTTAGACCCCAATTTTTATACCTTCCTGCTCATGCACGAAGAATTCTTAAACCTCATTATATGAGCAGCTTTGCACTGAATTTCATTGACCTAGAGAAGGGCTTTAATTCTGATCTACGAGCTTCTCAGACACCATTTATTTCCGCTCGAACTCCTTCAATGCTAGCCCAGGCTGCAGGTGGGCAAAAATGAATATTGTACAATAGATTTCCCCAACGCCATCCGGTATATTCATCGTTTCTTACTGCGACCCTCTCATAAATCGAAATATAATTCAATATACCTCCCCTGACAAGCTTAATTCATGGCAGTTTTCACCCTATCCCTTTTTCTTCGCTCCTGTTAACTTCGATTGCATGCGCGACAAATGATGATTGATTGTGTTTCTATGCTTATTGTTCGATTTCTAGAAGCAGGTTTAATTAGCACAGGCTCCATAAACCTATTTAGACCCATTTCCAGAGCCAGAAGCCAAGACGAATCTACAAGAAAACGTACAGGCGCATCCATACAAGCCCTCAATTGTGTCTCAATTACTTGACACCCCGCACTGGTGTATCCGGATGACGCCCAACATGCTATTTCCCGGTTAGCAGCTATTAAAATAGAAGGATTGAAGGGTAATATACAGAGAACGGCGCTCATTATCGTCAAACATGGATTTCCGGCCCCGCCATCTGGTCGTTTAACTCGAAGTCTTTTGAGGGGCGGCAGGCGCATGGGCTTCAATGTTGTTGGGCCTTTGGGCGGCATGATGGGTGCCTAGATCTGTAGCCCTCCCTGAGTCTTCCGTCTCCAAATGCGTTTTTGCTTATCGACGTGGTGGCTGGCGCAATTGCGTAGTGAATTGGGTCTTCTAATTCTGAGTTCGGTTTGGGGTGGTGCTTTCAAAAGTCGTCTACCGCGCTAGCCCCGAAGCGGTTGGTTAGGTCCAGGCTTGATTCGAACCTAAAGTAAACAAAGGACGGGACGGTGTGCGTGCCTACCAACTTCAAAAATTCTAGGTCCACCATCCTTACTACTCACTCACAGTTTCAGCGTCATTTGTCAATTCATCCCGCTCGTGTGTACATTTAATCTTAAATATCGAACATACTCTGCTTCTGTAAATAGCTTAGTATACCGATACGGAAAGAACGACCTGCCCGCCATTGTTTACATTATGGAGAGGGACAGTGTCGCATCTGGGCCTTTTGAGGCTTCCAATTGGTATGCAGATTCCTTATGAAGCTATCGCATGGGGAGAAGATAAACTTATACAATTCCTAGGGAGGTATTCAAAGACAGTTTTGTACCCCAACCCACGCGTCGAAGACTCAAGCCTTGGGAACGAGCATCCACGACCGCTCGCGCACCGCGAATAAAAGGACATAAGATCTGGAAGAAGGCCAGTTCGAGGTCGCATAATAATAAGGAGAATGAGGTGGACCCTGAAGTTGAGCTCCAGAAGGAGGGGAATGGATCCAGAAAGCGCATGAGGGTCATTGGAGGAAAAGAAAATATTTCAGACGCGCCTTGGCTTCTGAAGCAGCAGCAGGAGGAGGTTCTGGGGGGGAAAGTGTCGCCGAAAAAGAATGCGAGATCGGAAATGGTGGGAGAAGATAGTAACGCGTTGTTGGTTCCAAGAAAGAGGACGAATACCAATCACCTCGTCACACCGAGGAAACCTCTACAAAAGATGGCACCCAATAGCATCACTCGAGCTGATGAGAAACTCACGATCTCAGTCGATATCGGTTCTCAGAGCCCTTTGTTATTTGCGAAATTTTCGCGCGAAGATCAGAGTGGTGTACTATCCAGAAGTGCAGAGAAGCCGACGCGAAGAAGAAAATCCTTGAGGAAGAGTATGAGGCGGCAAACACTTGCGGGCTTACCGACAGAAATAGCACTCGTCCAGCAGTTTAACAGTCCACTCTCAGAAAAGAATATCTCCCCTATTAAGGTCTTTGCCCAAGAGAAAGTAAACCACGATGCATTCGACTTCGAGTATGCAACCGATGTTCCTGCACAAGACGTAGAGGAGACATCTACCCCAGCACTATTTAAGGTGGCGGACGGGGGCAAAGAAAACGAGCAAAGAGAAGCAGTGAAAGACGAAGTCACCTTGAAGAAGAGATCACCGAAGAAGAGGGTTACCTTTGCTAAAACGACAACGTCTTCTAGCGCTACCCACTCTCCGACCGCTGCGAAGCCATCGATTTCTAGTATTGGGGGTGACGAAGATGCTGACGAGGCAGCTAACCAGCAATTAGAAAATGAACTATGTGCTCAAACGCCCTCGAAGGCTCCGAGAGACAGTCATGGGCCACCTGCTCCTCCATTATCTGGGGTTTCCCCGACAATCACAACCAAAATTGTAGACAATCTTTCAGTATCTGTATCTCCAACCAAAAGACGCCAAGTTGAACAATATCCTCAGACAGATCCAACATCCCAGCAGTTGCTAACTACTTCTCTGAGTGAGCAAGGCCGCGAAGAAACCTTAGAGCAGGCGTTGCAGCATACACCGTCCAAATCTCTTCACGATGTGACTGTCTCTTCCCGTCCAAGTACACTCTCAATTCCCATCATGTTCACACCACCTTCTGGTTCTGCGCTGCATTCCCGGAACTTGTCGCCGGTACGTGTCGAATGGAACGCACAATTGGATCCCGTCTCGCCAACAAAGACCTCCCGTACCCAAAAACGCACAAGAAAGACGCCCCAACGCGGTGGAGTTCGACGTAGCCCAAGAACAACACAGCTAATTGAAACGAATCCTGATGATGCTAGAACGCAAAACTTCGAGGCCCCTTGTCCGCCAGCTATTAATGAGACACACCAGGCACCATCCTTTGTTAGATCATGTGATCACGACGACATTGATATAAAGAATCTCACTGCCTCGTCAAACAATAGGAACAAAGTCCACGGTACTAAATGTCCTGCTGAATCACCAAAAGCAACACCAGAAACCAGTTCAAGCGGGCCTGCCAGTTTTCCTCCTAGCATGGGGACAGTGAGCAGCATACAAATCTCTCAGGATAAACCAATATCTATCTTCTCAAAATCCTTAAAAGAGAAAGTAGACTCTGACAAGCAAATATCCGATGTCGCTCTTCTTTCTGACGTTGAAATTCAAGAGGACAGCTCTGACGCTGAAGACTCCCTTGAGGATGATCCTCTCAAGAATCCTGCTGGAGAGCATGGTCAAGATCCTGTCGATATTTTCCATATTGAGGATTCAGGACTCCCATCTGATCTCTCTGGGCCCCAGTCACCAATCGTCATTGGTTCTCTAGATCGTCCTTCTGTTCGGATTCTGGAATCATCTCTGACTGAGGATCAGCTCCAATCTGATGCTGCCAAAGGGCAGGATGACTCCGTGACAGACGAAAGTGATATTGATGACCTCGAGGAACTTGAGCCGATATCATTCCCCTTGTCACACACTGCGTTACCTGGAGCCAGTGGTCCATCAGGTAGCCTCAACTGTGGCTTGGATCAAGAAACGATTGCCACGGATGATTGCATGGAATACGAAGAGACTACCCATGACCGCCCAAGGCCCTCATCGTTTGGTCACGACGATGCCGATGTACTGCGTAACTTCTTGAATCGTGCCAAGGCAAACAAAGCGGCCAAGGGCGGGCCTTCGTCGATCCCCAAACGGAAGAGGTCATTACCTCACTCTCCTCTTCGACTCCCACTTGCCAGTATGGACGCCAATTCCTCACCTCCGTCCTCTCCTAAGAATAAGGAAGATGATGTCGGGGTTAGCTTCCAAGTCGAATCGCCCCCTAAACGCAGGAAACGTGAACACCTCCCGACGGAAGAGCCATCGTCAGTCCGACGAAGTGGAAGAAATACAAAAGTACCGGTTAAAAGCCAAATACCCGCTCCCACATTTATTCCTGTACGACGTTTAGGCCAAGAAGGGGACAGCACAATAACGCTTAAGCGAAGTGAAGAGAAGCAGCTGGCTACAATCACCCGAGTCAATACCCGCAAGAATAAAGGCAGCGCTCTCTGGCCAGCTGAATATCTTGCACTGAAAGCTGAAGAAAAGGAGGATCCTGTAGCACGCCATCGGGCTTTAAAAGAAGCCTTTGATGAGAAAGCGCACAAGAAAAAGCAAAAGAAGGAAAAGACTGTCGTCTGGGCAGAAGAACTTGCACAATTTCAGACTGCCGAGGAAGCACGGGCACTAGTAGAGAAGGCACCAGAGGAGAAGGAAAAGGACAAACCAAAAGAAATTACCAAAGAAATTCATAAGGTTGCCTTCGCCGAAGAAAAGAAGACCCCAGTCAAGGTAAAGGTGAATATGCGGAGTAAGATGCCTCTAGGCATGACAGGAAACGGTACGCCAGCACCAAAGAACAAAAGAAAGACGAGAGGGCATGCATAGAGCGTATACAACGAGACTTTGCTTTTTGATAGCTTTTAAGCAAGTACTTTGTGGAGTTTGGAGTTTGGTTTGATGGGCATGGTATATAGCGAAGGTTGTTCTCTCAGGTTGTATTCAATTGTTTACATTCTTCCAACAAATATTACGTGTAATGATTCAAGATATCACTTTGTCCCATCTTTGACCAAACGTATTCTGATAATTAACTACCGAAAGTCATGAAAAAGCCATAGCAGTAAGAGTTGTAGGCATTGCTTACCGTACACCTATAGCCCCCGAAAGTAATATTTTTAAATGTTAATAAAATAAGATCTAAATTTTTCTATGGTCCTTGAACGAGGGAGCATTATTAAGATATCAAGCGATTTTTAATTTCCTATGTATCTTTTTTGCAATTAGGACATTGAATTTTTAGGTTTCTTTTTAGGTAGGGTGTACGGTGAACAATGCCTACAACTCTTGCATCCCTATCAATATCACGATGTTTATATTCCAAGATTTGAGATTCAGGCCAAGTCCAAAAAATGGGTTGCTACCCTTAAATCGAACGCCGGCTCTTCGGGAGAGAAATAAGTGATCGATTTTGGCATACGAATTTTAGGACATTTAAAGTTGTGAATGCCCCTTTTTTATTTCTGGATATTTAGAACACTTAACAGGATAAAGGTTCGAGATCAACTTTACTTATCTGAGAGATTTTATATATACCTAGACGTCCCTAGTAAAATCGTTAGACCTAGATGTCCTAAAATTCATGTCAAAATCGGCCATTTATTTTCCACCGGAAGAGACCCACTACGTACGAGTCTGTTCGCCCATTTCCTGTGTCCAACCCGCTCTATTAACATGCGTGGGACGGCCACCGTTCTCCCAAGTGGGGGTCCAAGTTATATTGCTCTCAAGAGAAAGAAGTCGAGGACCCTTGGTGCAGATAGTGGGAAATGGCCTGATTTTCATGTTCTGGGTGGGTGAGCAGGGCGGGAGCGGTATGGATCCCCTTTCCACCCCTTGTCCTCATGTTTGCTGTCAGACCTCCGTTGTTGCATACTTGATATCAAATGTGGCGATAATCTTATACCTTTTACTGGGAGCTGCAGAGGTACAATGCAGGGGGGCCCTTTAGCCTGAGTCCGTTGGGAAAGTTTGGGGAATTTTAGAGAGGGCAGACCTTTTGAGAAGTGACAGATCCCTTGGTGATGGGATGACAGGCTGAGTGGGGGTGCAAAACGGGTCTGGTTGATAGGACGGGGAGGATTGTTTGAGGGAGGCGAGCGTGCGGGCAGGGAGCGTCGCGTGGAAACAAGGAGTGGATATGCAGGCATATCGGGAGTTAGGTGGACTAGTGGAGGCCGTGTACGAGCGTGGAAGCAGGGCCGCGGCGGAGTACGGGGCAGGGAGAACTCGCTCCGGTACTTGAAATAGAGAATTTCCGGGGTTCTATGGATTGAAAACGCTGAGGCTAGAACAGCGAAAGGATTTAAGGAAGAGCAGGTCGGGGGCTGCGCAAAAGAAGACCACAACGATTCTTGGGATGTGGAGGCGGAAGCATCGTTCCTCTCGGCTGCGTTTTTCAGAAACCTGACGCTTTCCTGGTAGACTCAATATTGTCAAGGTTTTGGGACTTATCGCGAGAATTACGTGCTTTAGGTCGATTGTATATGATCTACCATCCCTCCTCTACGTATTTTACCCACAGCGTTTCTCATTCTCGACTTCTCGAGACCTGGGTTGAGCATCCTCTATTTCCCGCCCAGGTGCGGTGGACAACCTCGGGGAGGCCTATTCTTCCGGCCGGCTAGATTTTCCTGATTTTATATGACGCAAAGCTTATTTTTATGAAAGCAAAAGAGCGGGGGCTTTCTAGGGGCGGACCAGTTTCAGGCAAGAACTTCTTCAGCGTCGAGATCAAAATACCTAAAGATGTGGGCCTCAACTGCCGTTACGGGGCAGACGAGCACCCATATCTCGCACTGATCCCCTATCCTCGAGCCTGGTTCCCTGGAAGCTGACGCTATAGGTATGCGTGCAATTCTGGGAGCTACGCCGCGGCTGCGAATGGTCAAGCTATGCAAGGATGGTGATGGCTTCGCACTCCGCGACATCAAGTTGGTGCGGCTCCTCACAGCCATTCGACTCCAAGACTCATGCCCAAACTGATGCACGCAATTTCCCCCGAGAGAATCCTGGGTGAAGATATCATATCGATTACGAGCTATTAAGTGTCTTTCCCCGAGGCGGGTACACTGGCGTTTTGCTTTACTCCTCAGGGCCAGAATAGTTTGCAAATGTTCCGCGTGCCAGAGTAGGTCCACCAACAAGATGTTGCGAAGAGCAACGCTACATATTATATCGACCTATCATATTCTAAAAACCCAAACATCCAGCTCTAGTAGACTGGTATGCAGTCTTGTTGGCTGCGAGGTGAGTACGTGCTCCCTCGTCGGTAACTTCGGTGACACTTTCTTCATCCGCAGGACCCAGAACCGCGGGCTCGGATGTCCACAGGTGGTCTTAGTGGCTGTAAAAATCTCCTTGGCTGGAGGTTTTAGGGCTCGTTACTGGCCTTCCCAATTATTTTTATGCCGACAAGCGGCGGCGTTCTCCTCCTGAATGTTTGATCGGACTTCTTCGTCTATTGCTTTTGGCCAAGATGCGAGGAATATGTCTCACACAGAAGCCCTCGACATTGCAAAAGATAAAGAAAATAGCCACTAACAATTCTCACTTTCAGAGGATGAAATCGCTTATCACTACTTAGTATGCACTTTATAATCACTGAGGATGTAATATCAGGTGTTGCTATATCCTAAAGGCATATGTGTCCTGTAGTGGCTGGACTTCAGTATTGACCAAAGAGCCAAAGATATGTCAGCTCATACGGTTGTGGGAGGGAAGTTAAGACCTGGAGCGCTTGTTGTGTCAGCCTCATGGAAGGCTACAATGTGTTTCTAGCGCGGCACCACCCTATTATCAGATCTCACGATATCTCGAGGTCGGCAAACCAATCATCTAGTCTCTTAATTGTGAGCGATTCATCAATGAAATTAGCTGGTCAACTACAAAACTGTTCCTATATTGATTCCACCAGACCTGCTATTTCCGTTGAGCTTCCGGCGAACTAAAGGTTAAGGTTTAGTTGTGATCTCCATATCCCTAGATATAAATAGACCAATCATATAGAATTGCGCGTCAGCTTTGTCAATGGAAGCCCTGGCGTGTCTTCCTTCATCCTTCTTCTACCAGGAGGGTCACCGCATTTGGTTGAACTAAATCATCGTATGTTCCTGGAAACGAGAGCCGCATAGGGCAGATAACCAAGGAGAACCTACTCTCATTGTGACAGGTAGATAGTGGCGACATCACGGACGAGCTGTTCCAAAGTATGTCGGTCATTAATTTCCAAAGTACGGGTTAGATTATCGGGGGTAGGAGGCAGCCCGCGAGACGAGAGTCCTGGGAGGCTTGGTTCGTAACCGAACTGCCCTAAACTCGGCTTCTGCAACAGCATCAATCTACCCGATGTTATAGCCGCAGGATGATATAGGTAATAGAGCCTATATCGTTGAGACCAGGGCCGTGTACACCCGCGGGGTCCTTTGCCTGCCGTGAATCCCTCGGTAGGCAAGATAGTTACGGCCGCTACAGCGACCGCTCTTCCGTTCCTCATACGGCTATCCTGCTGGAACATGGCTGGCCTTCTTTCATGATAGAACATATCATATCGGGCAGGATACCACGGCTCTCACGCAGCATACTCTCGAACCTGGGACTGCTATCGTTCTCAACTCCTCCAGCAGCCAGCGTCCATCTAGCTTATCTCGCTGCCGAGAGACAGCCAGGGTTCTACTGAGGGGCAGCTTCCATGAACCGGTTTCTGTTTGCTCCCATGTTACTCGATACCACCCACCGCGAGGCGCGCACAACTGAGAAGTGATGAGGTATTACTTTCTGTCCTTCGCCGGGCGGAGACTAATTGGCAGATCGGGTTGCAGATCGAGCCTTAGTGCCAACTGTATTTCTAGAAGTCAGGAAAGACAGTTTGGGACGGGGCTCCCCTGAAGCGTACTCGCCAGCCGAGTCAGACTCAGAATTTCCACCACCTCGTGGCCGTCCGGACAGGGGCACTGGGAGAATCCACTTGGGCTGAGAAGAAAAGCCGTTGGCACTGTGGGAACGGGAGCTCTGGCATGCGAGTGCAGGCAGCGGAGAAAGGGTTTCCACGTGCAAGAGCTGCTGCAAGTTGCATGCTCCCACTTGGAAAGGGCTAGTCCTGTACTGCTACTTAGAAGAGCGTAGTGTGCTGGGAGCATCCCCGAGCAGCAGAGGAGGAGTCTCCCCGTCAGGGCGGCTTGGGCTGCAACCCATGCCTGCAGCTGCACCGGCATGATTCGCTTGGCCCCTCCCCTGGGGCTGCCCGTCGTCGTTACGGGACGAGAGAGGGGCCACAATTTTGTAGGCCTACCCTAAGCCTGCCCTCCGATCATATGGACTACCCCGGAAAGGTATTTGCCAGTTGAGGGTTCCATGGGCACCGAATCAGCCGGGTGGAGCACGATCGAGGCTGGCTGGTACTTATGAAGTCCCCCTCTCGCTCACAACTCTAAATCCCATTTATCAAACCACCAAACCTCTTCTTACTTATATGCACTTCAGTCCCTCGTTCCCCCCCACCCTCAAACATCGTTCTTCACTGCAGTCTCATCACCTACCCCGAAGTCAATCCATCTTGCCCTATTCTCTAGACCAGATTTTCTCATCTTGGTCTCGTTGAGCACCCCCCAACATTCGTTGAAACAGGCCGTTTTTGCGTTTCTTACTGGAAGAGAAACCTAACGTGCAACCCCACTTCGTTGCATCTCCCTTCCTCCAACCTCTCGCCCTCCGAGCCCCCTCTCTCGTTGAAGCTCCGTCTTTTCGTCGTCATGTGTGATTATACTCAAGTGGAATTCCGGTGCGGGCACACTCGCTATATAGTCAGAGCATGGTGTACCAATTATGAGACGACACATCGACGTTGTCCACCTTCTGTAGTCGCCATTGAATTTAGGTGAGTTGTCACTGCACATTCCCTTTGCTAGAAGAGCAGCACTAATATTCGGCACAGGCTAGACGAAAGATGTGGTGTGTAGAATTCTGCCCAATGTCTGTTGCACTAAAACTAATATTGCCCAGGTGATTGTCGACCTCCGGCCATAAATCCAATCTGGATGCCACGTCAGACCAGCAACTCGAACTCCCGTGTTCGAGCATCATAGATACTTCATTTATTGGGGAAACGAAATATAGATTGGGATAATGGTTCAAGTGCTGAATGAGAATCGGAACGATTCCGGTGTTGGTATACACCTTTAGCAACGGCGTCTTGCGTGGTCCATGACTTGAGGACAGGGTATTTGGGTCGGGAGATTTGGACTAGTATTTGGTGCGTGGGATCTATTTGGGCGGGCTCATCGATTCCTGAGTGTGAATAGATTGTACCTATATCGATCAAGTGTTTCAAGCTACCATTACTATTCTATGAAAAGAGCCTTTGTTTTGCTTATTCTCACACTAAGATCGTGTGGCATTACATTGTGATACCGACAAGGACTAAATACGCCTCCACCATTCAGAATCACCTCTTACGCCATCGGACGGACGCCGAGAAGAGCGCGGAGACCGCGCTGCATGAGCATGGGGGCTCGAGTCTTTTCTTTTTGATTGTGACAGACGGGCACAGGCATGCAGGAGTATCATGATGCATCCAGGCACCGGCTGCTGCAGGCTGATTCTCTTCCTGACGGCCAGATTCCCGACAACCGGGTTCTAAGTTCGAACTCGAACCCACACCGATCTTCCAATCCAGCCCAACAAGTAGAATAACTTCGTGCACTCTATTTCCATAAACAAGTCGACAGCTCGGCAACCCTATCTCGTTTCTTCAACCCCGCTCCCCGCACTTCGTAAGAATCCAAAGTTAGGACTCTTAAATCTGAAGTGGATGAAACCGATATCAAGACACACACAACTAACGATCAAATAAAAACATCTTCTCTCTTCCTTTCTCAAACCATGTAGCGCGAACCCATTTCCCACCCACCTTATCCTAACAGGCTTAACGGCAGTTGCCGGACCAAGATTTTCTTGGAAATATTATCGAGTGAGCAAGTGTTGTCATAAACTTTTTGTTACACAGCATGAAATACACAATTACATCACACCTTCTACCGATGTTGCCGAGAACCCAAAAATATGAAATATGTCGACACTTCTAAGGATCGTTGGGTGATGGGTGCAGCAAAAGTGCCGTTGTCAAAATTGACATATTACCGGTGCAAAGGTCGTGCGTATTAATTAGATTCTTATACATAAATAGGCCATTTTACTCTGTATTTTTGTGTTCCCTATCTAGCAGTCTAAGGCTGAGTCTTCCAAAAGCCAGGGAGAATAAATTGCTCTGCTGTTTCGAACAATAGGATTTTAATATTTCTATCTTGTTTTGAAATTCACTTAGGCTAAATTTATGCTGTTTACGTTATACCCCTATCCCATAGACCTCGATGTCAGGTGTCTTATGAAAAGCTTTGTTTATAATTATTCTTAGAGCACATAAATAAACAAGATGGTAAATGTCATGGTTCCGCCTGCTCTGGTGGCCTAGTTGTACGGTGTTGCTCCCAAGATTCTCCTGTAGGGTTAAGACAGCCACTACGGCTTTCGGGATATAAATCTCTTGTAATCGGAATCAGGTTTCTACCCAAAGATCGAGTTTCCTGTAAGACATATCCTTGGGCGGTAAGGCATAAAATCACACGACGAATTCGTTTCGTTTCCAGGTTCTAGGGTCCGTTTAGGGCTAGCTGCTTAGTTGCATGGCAAAAGGAATCTTGTACGACTTCGCTAAAGTCTCCCAGTTTGAGGTAGCGAATATGATCTGTCAGTTTTAAATCTGAAAGGAAGGATTGATGATGATCTAAATGCCAGCACCAAACGTTCCTTGGGATGACATGGATAAAGAGATTTTGGGTTCAGAGTTTGCATTGTGTTCACTATCTGTCTGACCTTGAGCCGAGCCGAGATAATTTTACGGAGTGGTAAGGACGTTACGCATGAAGTAATGTACCACTAAGGTTGTTCTGACTTGCGGGGCTGTCGGCTAATAAGAAGCTTTGTTCTCAACCGCTGACCGTCTCGAACAGGAGATGTGCATATCGTCAATTTACTACTCGACTTTGTCTAGTCCCACTAACAACTGTTGTCGTTAACTTTGACTTCATAACTATTGAATCGTACTCTGTTACTCAGCGGGGTGGTTGCGGCAAATGTTATCAGATGCTTCTTGACTCTAGTCACCTGAGAGTCTCCCACTTTTTCATGATCTCGGCGACCTGGAGTTTCTCCATTGCCAAAGCAAGCTTCCCCTTCAGACCATGTTGGTCATCAACGAATAGAAAATCTTCTTAGGTATTCTCGTGAATATGTCTTCGTCTGTCGCGGTTCTCGCAGGACTTTTTTGTGAACAGCTATGTGAGAGTCTTTTGTGCAACCCCAAGACCCAGGAAGTTCCATCGAGCTGAGGCTCTTAGCTCCAGGACTTGGTCAAATAATGACCTTGGACTAAAGTGTTTCTAAGCAAGAGTAAAGCTTCGCTAGCATTACTCGGGTTTGGTGTACCAATGTAGCAGTGTATGATGCTAAGCGCGCGACGGTGAGACATCTCCAGGATCTAGGCAAGGGTTCATTTTATCTTACAATTCCCGTCCTCTTGCTCAAGATCTCCAAAATTTGAAATGCAGTACCAGAGACGCCTGGTCGGATACAGAGGCAGCGGAGGTGTATCATGACATAAGTGAGGAGACTTGTGTCCCTCATCCCGATACCCATTCCCTCATCACTTGAAAATTCCCGGCGAAAACTTACCTGAGATCGAGAGTGGCTGAGGGGAGGATCACTTCCTAATATGAAAGAGCCCATACAATGCTTGCAACACTTGTGCCAATGAAAAAAGGCTACTACTGTTTTAGAACCTGCCCAGTCGGCGATCTCAATACTTCTCGTCTCCAAAGTCTTAAGTTCCAAGATCTTCAAGGGAAGAGCAGCTGCCACGAATTCTACAGTTATGATTGGAAAGTCGCCTGGAGATGCAGTTTCAGTGCTCAAACGCTCATGTAGAGGTCAATATTGGTTTCTGTTTGTAGTCTCCGAGTTTGAATCAATGTCTTTTCCCTCGCACCTCTGAGTCTGTTCCTGTCATTTGTGTGATGTGCACGTAATTTACGTGGCTTTCATGGCGGGTGTTGACCTTACTTATTACCAGCCCGGTAGAGGCGCGAACACGAAGGGTAGCAACGAGGAGTTCGCTGAATATAGTGACGTGACATCTCTGCTGTTCGAGCCTCTGTTGTGATTGGCAGTTAGATATACTAATTTGTGGGCGGATTGGCTCTAGAGCTCTATTGTGAACAGATTATGGCTTTAGGAAGCGGATGCAATAGTTGCTACCATTAATTCAAGTCTATTGCATAATCCGAAGTATTTTTTTCTATAACGAATCTCCCACAGCTATAAGTCTACCGGGGAGATTATTAATCTGTGGATTGCACTGCATTACCCAGTGGGAATATTATTCGCTGCCTTACTTACAATAATCGTTCCACAATTAAGTGAGCATCAGGTGGAATGTACAGTAGAGTATGTTCTAGTCGCATGTCGTAGCACTTGCTGGAACTGCATATCTGCCATGTCAAAGAGCATAGAGGACCGCATCACGAACACAAGTGGATCTTACTCACCGCCATGTGAAAGATAGAATACTACCATTCAAATGTTCTATCTTGGCATCTTGCAGGTGGCGACTTCAGCTGCTCAGATAACCTTGCCGGAGAAACGTTGTCAGGCATCGATTGGGCTGCAACCCCTCTCTTTATGTCCAGCCGTCAGTATGCCATGGTCAAGAGGTCCGGCGAACAAATACGCAAGAATGGCAGCCTCATAGATAAGTGGTTCTTGAAGGGTTCTCCGATCCGAGGACGATATGTGGCCCGAAATCCAATGTTTGTTGCCGAAAAGGATGCATTTGTGCCGAGTTGCGATTTCAGCGTTGATGTGCGTTACATAGGCTATTCCCCAACCAACGAAGCGTTTGGAAACAAATCAGAGTCATTGTCTATCTTTGGCGACTTAAAGGTTAGGGAAAAGGGCATTTCCTGTGTGAAAAATGCTCTCGCCGTCGAATAATCAGAGGATGTCAGATTGCGCCACACAAATCCTTCTCTAACAAGGGCAGATTCCATGAGTCTGGATCGACAGTTTTTCAATATGTTCTCACTACAAAAGAACCTTCCTTCAAAAAATATTAACCATCAGAGAATTCGAAATAGTGCAGATTTATCTCTGTTGAGATTGCTCAAAGTGTTGACAATATAGCCCACTACTTGCTCCCCACTACACCTCAGAGACTGCAAGCCCCCCTGCACGGTCATAAACACGTACCACCACTTTTTGCAGAAGCGTAGATAATTCGAATAGTTGTCTAGTAATATCTTCTAATTTACAGACCATTGTCTAAGAGAAGTAACTAACGCTTGACATCAGTGCTAGGAAGTTATTTCTCGACAGAGCTCTCACAGCGCTGCATGTGACACGGCTGGCACTTCACGGATAAAATATGTATTCAGAGATGCCTAACTTCGGAAGCGACGTTCTTGCAGTAAAATCATATTGTTACTCCAAAAAGCGTGAGCTTACCGAAACTGCAGAGTAATTCTGCAAAGCTTTTAGGCCTTCGCCTTTAGCAGATTGTCTATTGGCAGACATATAAGCCTCAGGGACTCAAGTTCAACGAGCTTTCAGCACTACGGCTATGTTCCGAATAAGGTCTAACGTGAATCAGGTTAGGGGTACAACCGTGGAAGCCAATCCCGGTCATCGAACGTGTTTATCGTCTAATTGAACCGTTATAGGTAGAATGAACAGGCACTTTGACATACTGGTACAGCCACTAAGTGGACATGGTGGTCATGGAACCCCAATTTCAGCTCGTTTCTTACAAAGCATCTTAAAGCGCTTAGCTTACTGTCTAAAAACTTCTAGGATGACCTATAGACTTGGTATTTTCTTCTCGAGCTAGCTTTCTGCTTGGAAGCGACTCGTAAAGCTACCAACAGTCCGTGTCGGGCAGTCATGTTTGGTTTCTCGCCATTTTTCGGTGATGGATTGTGCTGCTAGTTCCCGAAGAGGTCCGTGAAGCTTTTGTTCCAGTGACTATTTGTCAAAAAGCCTTGCCGCTTGGCAAACCTTGAGGGTCACATTCAGAGATTAAGCGTACAATAAGCGCTTTACGTTGATATTAAAGTTTTATGCAGCCACCTTCACAAACCCACTTCTACTCATGGAACTACTTACTCTAAATCCACATATCATATTTGACGAGGTGATCTGGGTGGTTTCCTCCTTCTGGTA
Source organism: Neobulgaria alba (assembly GCA_003988965.1). Taxonomy (NCBI): domain Eukaryota; kingdom Fungi; phylum Ascomycota; class Leotiomycetes; order Helotiales; family Gelatinodiscaceae; genus Neobulgaria; species Neobulgaria alba. The sequence continues at coordinate 71,129 of QYAM01000051.1, forward strand.
GTTTATGTCGACAACAGCTGGGGAGGCCTCCGTAAACGCTACGAGATGTTCCCCGCATTCTCGTATTTCTAGAAGCTTTTCAAAAGCCCTCCGGGGGAAGAAGCCAGCAAGAGCCTGTTGTCTTGGCTAAAATTCTCCTGACCGCTAGATATACTGAGACAAAAAGGGGGAAAACTGTTGGATTTCCCTTTTGATGCAGAACACATTGGCAGCGCCACTGAAACATTGACCGTGAAAATGGCCTGTACTTTAGCATTGACGAGCAAGAAGGTTTCTCCCAGCAATGGAGTTGAACGCCTTGTCAAGTGACAGCGGCCCGAACCTTTCATATCAGTCAGTAGATGCCAGCAAATACCCTACGATGCTGCAGATACCCTGGGCAGCGAGATGCACAAGAAATCCTTTGCCCTAGTAGATGCCAATAATACAATCTTTCAATGTTACTGTCAGTCAGCTTAAGCTTCATTCGTGAAGCTCGCTCCCACAGCTCACCAGAGACTGTTTTCCTTCTTCAAGTTTGCGCCATCTACGGGGCACTCGTCGGATGAGGCGATTCAATATCTAGGTCTCATGGCCAAGAAACCTGAAGATGTGATCCAAATGATCCCAAAAAACCCCAAGAAGTCTTTCGTCTGCTCAACTGCCACTCGGTATATCTCTCCATGCGTTGGATCCTGCATTAGAGCCACGAGTCCACAAGAAAACAAACGCTGTGTTTCACTGGTTGGAGAGACAACATGACACTCCAAAATAGGGGCAGTCTCCTCAACGCAAACACGTCAGGGCGGCATCCATCAACACCACTCGCTTTCTCCTTCCTCTACTTCATGCCTGTTAGCCATATCTTTCTTCTTTAACCGTAAACATAACTCTAGACTTTTCTATAATCACCACATACGCCAACGGCGTTGAAGAATTGCATAGTATCGACCAATAATCGTTGCTTCAGATGATGGTCTTATGCTTCCAAGAAATCCACTTCTGCACGCCAAATTTCCCAGATAACGGCCCTATCAAGAGGAGAAGCTTCCGAGTGTGATTTGTACAACGACAGGCTTTCATAACCGTTCAAACGTGTCCGGAAGGTTGACCGTGGTTCCCCAGCGCCCCATGGTTCGTGCAGAAATCCTCCGCTGTGCGTAAGGCTGACGGTGTGACATCTATGCCTCAGTTCCCTTCTATTGGAACAATCGTTTGAGTAATTTCATGGTCCTCAAACCTGGAAGGCTTCATTCATGAGGTGAACCTCTGAACCAAACAAGAGGAAATCTGAGGAGTCGGAACATGCTCAATTACGAGGACAAGATAACAGTTTTGCTTTTCCTAAAACCTAATTCTTCTTAATGCGAGTGTCCAAGCCGGCTTTTGGCAAGGGCCAAAGCAGCTACGATCCGGGACACTGCCACTACTAGCGAGAGATTATTCGGCATTACGATTAGTATCATTGCTGGGTTTGCACTTGGTAGACCGCCCAAATTTTTTACCTTAGCGGCTTCTTCCGCTTTAGCTGTCTCTTTCAACACTGGATACATATGGTCGATTGAGGCTCCACCAAGCCTTCCTGTTCCTAGCAGTACTCACTGCCGAGACAACTAAGCTTGAAACTATTCTTCAATGAAGAACATCTAGAGGCAAGATGGGATGGTGATGCCACAGGGACTTAGAAAGAGTCATCTCCCAAATGACCCTGGCCAGGTAATGTAAATCATTTATTCTGGCCGCATAAGCTCCAACAAAACTCACTACGTCCTTCGTATCTCCATGGCGATCCGAAGACTGAACTTCCTTTACCAAGGCTTTAAACCAATTAACCCCCAGCGCCTCCCACCATAAATGAAGGATGGCACAGCACATCTCCTCCCTGCCATTCCCCTCATTGATGCTCGCCGCCACAGACAACCGGGAAACGCGTCCACATAAGCCAACTAGCGGACCCAATTCCATGGTGTAACCCCCGTAAATGTCCAATTCCCAATCCCGCACTCTTCACACCAAAATCCCATATCTTGTGTCCGCGAGCCCTGTCACATCCCCCATCCCCGACATCCACCTCCACACCACTTCCATCCGCCGCGAAAAATGCCCTAAATAGGGGAATTTTTCTCCGGCTGGAAATTTGTCGTCGTATGCACATGCAACCTTTCACAGGGAAGAAAAATTGGAACCTGGAAGAGGGAACGCAAAAAAGAATCTATATCACAATAGTTGCCACATCACCTTCCATCAAGGTTGTTTAACACCACCCTCAACGGCCCTCCTATACGGCACTTTCCATTGACTACCGGGGAAGTTAGGGAAATGGCCCAACCCAATCATCTATCTCCCAGCCTCCTGGTGAAAAGTAAGATACCGTTAAGAGAGGAAATGAAAGAACGTCAAAATGGGACATTTAGCCCCCTGAACATGACAGTCGTTCAATTGGTGAATTTGCCAACGGCTTCATGTCAAGGCGTGAAATCGTAGCGTTATTGTTCTAGAAGTGTATGAGGCTCTCGCGCTCAACGTATACGTCGCGAGATTTCCAGTTCCAGCCAACACTACCAATATCGGAACCCAACCCTGCACAGCTAGGAGTGGCATTCGAGAATAATGCTCTAAGGAGTAATTCCTTCTAACCGAATTTTAGGGATGAGATCTGAGATCCAAGAAACGGTGAGGAAATATCCATGCTCTTGCTTCGAGAAAAAATCTTGGCATGCAAAGATCAACAAAAAGGGTCGAGGGGGATGACCTAAAGTATTACAACATAGGAGACTTGCGCAAACACGCGATAAGTGATCCAAGGTGTATAAAAGTCTCAAAAAAGCCATGCCCGCATATGAGTAAAATACATACTACAAAGTTCATAAAGCTAAGAGTGAGATAAACTGAATAGAATATCTACAATAGCATGGACACAAAGATCTGAACGCCACTTCTCATAATAAAATGCGCTTAATTACTCCATCTACCCAAAAGAAGAGGAGACAAAACACCAACTCGACAACTATGATTGATATGAGTTCATCCATTCATTAATCTCTTAATAAACCATCCATGCCTTCTCCATGCCCGAAAGAAATTTCGCAACTTATTGCGGTGCATTCCCATTTAATATTCCCAGACACTGGTATCATGACCCCCAAGTAAGCAGCGCAAACACCGTTTATTACAAGGGAAAAGGTGCCTGCCAATGCCCGTTAACACGCCTCTTTCGCCGAGAGTGCACTTTCATTCTCTCCTACCCAGAGATTATTCGTCAAATTTCATTCCCTCAATTTTTCTAGTATTGCTCTCAAGACCGTGAATCCCTTGTCGTGCCTGTTTTGACTCTGTTAGAACCCCTTTAGGTGCAAGAGTGTATAGAATGACGTACTTTCATCTTCTCGATCTTTGCTTTTAGTGCACTTGTAACCTCTGCCGCTCTCTTCCAGCTCTCAACCCCTTGTGAGTTACCATTCTCTCTCGCAGAGTCGCGGCTCACTTCTCGACTCATCCTGGAAGGTTGATACAGCGATGCCACTGGACTGTTCCTCCCAGCGCTTCCACTTGCTGCACTCGTCCGTCCGTTTCGAATGAGATCGGGACTAAGTTTGCTACGGTATTGGGCGCTCAAAACATCGTTTGAATTTTCTTTTTCTTCACCTAATGCTGAATTGAACGACATGCGGGCTCGCGAATTATAGCTCGCTCGGCCATTGTCTTGAGATGTCCCATACATGCCTGTATCACGATAGATATCGGCCCCGTCGTGAAGGGGATCTCGACCGGGACTTGGCATGGCAGGAGGTGTATTGATTCTTTCTGCGCTTGAGAGAGCACGCTTGAGCCGTTCCATTTCTCTCCGATATTGTGCACATTGAGCATCAGCTGCCTCACAATCTGATCTGGCACGCACAAGCTGTGTTTCTTTAGCCTTGATAGAGAGGACATCTCTGGTATGATCCTCGATCAATTGGGCATTCTGATTTTTCAGTTCTTGAACTTCAGAGTTAAGGCGTGATTTCTCTTGACGAAGGTCATCACATTGACGTAGTAGTCTGTCTTTATCTAGCCGAAGCTCTTCCAGCTCGGCCTTTTCAAGAGCACTTAATCCTGAGGTGGGGGGCGGACTTATGGGCTGAGGGGCTTGGGTATTTGATGCAGGAGCTTTAGCAGCCAGCGATCTTTCCGTAAGAGCGCGCTTAAAACGAGGAGGTGGTGGCGCTTCTTCTTCTGGTGAGGGTTCTCGGGCAACAGGCCTAATAGGAGATGCCTGAGCTCGAGGAGCAGCTCCTCCTGGGCCAGCAAGTGTACGCTTCATTGGTGCCTTTAGGCCTCCTACTTTTGGCCCGCCAAGCTTAGAGCCAGGAATACTTCTCGCCGTCGGCTGAGGCGCGAGAGGTGCCTCTTGGGCATACACACTGGCAACTGGGGTTGCTTTCTTTGGTGCAGGCTTCTTAGCGACCATCTTTTTGGGAGCTGCTGCAGGAGCAGCTCGTGCTTGTGGTGGTGGGGGTTTAGGCTTTGGCTTATCTTTGGCTTTCACTTCAGCCGTCTCAAAGTATTCCTTAATCTTAGTTTTCCTGATGTCGTCTAGGCCTTCAAGATGAGGTCCCATAGCTCGCTCGCCCATGATTTTCATCACAGTTCCCAAGACCTCTGCTCCTCCGGACCGGAGTCCCTCACTTGATTCTGCTAACAGCTTTTTCGCTGCCTCGACAATTTGGGCAGTCTCGGGCTTTTGGGGAGGCTCCCGAGTTGTTCTTAGACACCGGATTAGAAATTTCATGGTCCCTTCCTTAACTGAAGGATTTTTATGTTTTAGGCACTCCATGATATCTTCTAAGCAGTCAGACAAGTTAGTGGCCTGGAATACTTCGTCTAATGCCACCCCAAGAGCTTCCTGTACCGAGGCCTTTTTCTCCTTCATTCTTTCCATGATTGGGCCCATGACAATCTGTCGGTATTTGTGAAATGGCTTTCTTAATCCTTTGGCCAAGACTTCGATGCACTGCGCAGCTTGCGTGACAACGGCGATATTAGCATCTTTCATGCTTTTGGCAAGACCTCGAGCTACTTCACCAAAATCACCATCCTTGATTCTGGGAACATTAAGGACTGCGTAGAGGGCTTCGAGCGCCTCTTTACGTTCCTTCCACTTGGAAGAAGCTAGTTGATCGCTGAAGTCTGCCGCAACTTTAGATAAGACATCTTGAGGCTCGGCAAGGTCAAATGCATCGATCTCAACCGGTTCACCTTCCATATCGTCTTCCTCTTCAGCTTCGGCGGCGGCCCCGGGAGGTGGAGCTCGAGCCAAAGCTGCTTGTTGGGACCGGAGGAGTCTTTCTTGTTTTGGGGCTGGCTCCGACTTGATGACCTCGAACTGTGCTTCCAAATCGGTTTGTTGAGTGTTTTTCAGTTCACCCCAAAACATTGGTTTCATGGCCTCTCTCAGCCACCTGTAAAACTCTACTGTAAGATGGGTTGCTTCCGCCCGAACGTTTTTATCTGCATGACCGAAGACCTTGGGAAGAATCTTAAGTACTGGCTTCGGGTCCACCGTTTTGCATCCGTAATTGTGGTAAATTTCCTTTAGTGCTGCTAATGTTGCTGCTACGATCTTGGGCTGCTTGTTTGAGAGAGCTGGTAGAAGGTCTTCGATAACAGGGGCCGCTGTATCAAGCTCGATATATAGTAATATAGCCTCCAGAGCAGAAGCTTTGGTGGCTGCTCTCGACGAGGAGAGACCCTTCTCAACCAAGGGTGTAATCGTATGACTTCTTGTTCTATTATTCTAAGTCAGATTACTGCCATCTCAAGTCTGTGTCAAGAAGCCTGCCTTGTGCAACCTTGTTTCCCCCCAAACTTCAAAAAGGCGCATAATGCTGCTATTCCCTCCTGTTGCGCCGCAACGTTTGAATCTGCCGCCGCTCCTTTCCATAGCCCAGGATCCTGGAGGAAGGGATCAAATGCAACATCGTTTTCGTCTGGTGTGATTGCGAATGCCTTTGCTGCGTCTTCGTATGCTGCCTTTCGAACCTTCCATATCTATTTTATAGGACTAATTAGCCATTTGCAGGGACTGAGGCGGGGTGTAGTGGGGGCTACCTTATGCTGAAATCGATCTGGCATAGGAAGGGAACTGAAATCCTCCTCTGCTTCCGCCATAGTGACTATTGTGACCCGAGGCGAGGTAGCCTTGGGAGTGTCTCTAATGTCTACAACGCGCCTAGTCAGCTTGCGAAGGGAACCCACGAAGTTCTTCTCCATGCCGAGGCCTTAGAATTCTGGTTTGATTGTTTATGGAAAGGAATGAAGCAATTCCTGGTTCTTGCTGGAGACGGATCCACGGCCAGAGGGAGTACATGGGGCTTCATACCTGGAAGGAAGGCGCAATGGAGCAAATTCTATTCTTGCTCGGTAGAGATGTTGGTAAGTTGTTTATAGTGGCTGCTGAGGGTCTCGCGAGGTTATAGGGTCTCGCGAGGTTATGAGGTTCGGGCTGCGGTGGTGAGTAGATGGTTTGAGTGGTTTCCTGCGACTGGGACGTCTGTAGAGTTCGTGCCTTGTTGTTTGGCAATGGTTGTGGTTGGGCGGTATGGTGATGCGGTGTTGATCTATAGCGAAGTTCGAGTTCCGCCTTGCGACCCTCTTTGGTTTCCCTAGCAGCGGCAGCCAATCGGGGGTGCTAGAGCAGCACTTTCAGGGGAACGGCAACAGCCTTGAAGACACAGACTCTCACGTTAAGAATGACCCTCCCCAGCATCCTGCCACTGTCACTGCGCTCGAATCCCCCCTCTATATCACCTTTGCCGTACCCCCTTTCCCATACCTGCGTCCCCCTCACCGACCGCATTCACTCACCCTTGCTGCTCGGTTTGTCGATCTAGTCCCCACAAACGAACCTCAGCTTCACAAATACCCCAGTGCCTCCCAGTCCATATCAGCATATCGCCAGCCCACCCTCACCACTACCACAAGCTCACCAGCCAGGCGCATCTGCCCTGCGACTACGAGCCCATCGACCTGGATCTAGACTTGATGCATCGGCTGTCGCGTTCACTATGAGCCAGATCCTGACGTCGCGGCAGGCCGAGGAGCTCCACAAGTCTATGATAGCATACCTCACCTCAACAAACCAAGCAAAAAGTGCCGCGGCGTTACGAGAAGAGCTGAGCATAGGGGACAGTTTTGATGCGGCCACAAGCAAAAAATATGAAGGGCTCTTGGAGAAGAAGTGGACCAGTGTGGTCCGGTTACAGAAAAAGGTGTGAAGAACTTGGATCCTCTCTTTGTTTATAGAAATTCTTGCTGACCATATTTTCTGTAGATTATGGACCTCGAGTCCAGAAATGCAGCATTGCAAGCTGAACTAGACTCGGCAACCCCAACCTCACTTTCACGGCGGAATCAAGATCCAACCTCATGGCTTCCTCGAGCCCCAGCTAGACATGTCCTCCAGTCACATAGAGAATCCATAACGTCTGTCGCGTTTCATCCAGTCTTCTCCTCACTCGCTTCAGGATCAGTAGATAACACGATTAAAATCTGGGATTGGGAGTTGGGTGAGTTGGAAAGGACGCTTAAAGGGCATACCAATGCTGTTCTCGATGTTGATTTTGGTGGACCAAGAGGAGGAACTTTACTGGCATCATGCTCCAGCGATCTAACAATCAAACTCTGGGACCCCAGCGATGAATATAAGAACATAAGAACACTCCCTGGACACGATCATTCGGTTTCGGCGGTTCGATTTGTGCCCAGTGGAGCAGCGGGTGCCCCAGCTTCAGGCAATTTATTAGTCTCTGCAAGTCGAGACATGACATTACGTATATGGGATGTATCAACCGGATATTGTGTGAAGACTATTCGAGGTCATGCCGACTGGGTCAGAGATGTGGACCCCTCTTTCGATGGGCGGTATCTTCTCTCCGCTGGGGTTGATCAAACTGGAAGAATATGGGATGCATCTTCTGGCGAGCCTAAATCAACACTTGTCGGACATGAGCACACCATTGAATGCTGCGTCTTTGCGCCTCCAGCAAGTTATGGATATTTATCAACTTTAGCAGGCCTAAAGAAACCACCTCCTGCCACTAGTTCTGCCGAATTCGTAGCGACGGGATCAAGAGATAAAAGCATTAAATTATGGGACGCGAGAGGGACATTGATCAAAACCCTCCTTGGACACGACAATTGGGTTCGAGGACTAGCCTTTCATCCTGGTGGGAAGTATCTATTGAGTGTCGCAGATGATAAAACGATCAGGTGTTGGGACCTCTCACAGGAAGGAAAATTAGTGAAAACAATTGTTGGTGCACATGAACATTTCGTCAGTTGTCTTCGTTGGGCACCAGGACTAATTAAAGAAACTCCGCCTCCCACAAATGGTGAGAATGGAGTTACGAATGGCGTAAAGAAGAAAGATGTCAGCAACGTGACTATAAGGTGCGTGATTGCGACTGGAAGTGTAGATAAGAAAGTTCGTGTATTCGCTTCCTGAATATATGGGTTTGTTTGGTGGGAGGGGGGAGTTGAGGAGTTGGACAATAGGTGGGGGCTTGGGCTATGTTGTTAGTTTAAAGGGATAACTCTCCAATTCAGAATGTGGGTCAGTTATGGTACCCTGGGTAGGGAGGAAAGGAACGGAGGGGAGAGATGTGCAAAAGAGGGGATTGGCTATGAAGATATATCACGAACGTTATGCTTAGCATATGTATATGGAGACCTTGCTTCTCTGATGACGAAATTCAAGATAAGATACCTTAATGCGATAAATTTTTGTTCGAGCTTTTAGGTTCTGTTTTTGTCAAGAGAGTGATAAGAAATGCATGGAGAAATGGAAATCATAGATTAGGTGACTTGAGAAAAGATAGTTAGTTCGGGATTTCTTAACAACGTTAAGAAAATATGCAACATAAATACCAGAAATACTTTCCACCGATGGTTTCTTTCTTCGTCACTCTTTCTTCTAACGATGTTGTCATCAACAAGTTCTAGTGGTGAGATCACTAAGTATTCATTAAAATAGCTTTTCTAGATTTTCTCTGGGGACACTTTGAAGAGCAAGCTTCTAATATCCATAAAGGTTGGAAAATTTCTCTAGATAGGATTGATTTTATTAGTATACCATGCATATAAAACGCAAGATCCTATTCCATATGTAACTGTTACCAACTAGATTGCATCCCCGCTTCGAGACCCTAACTTTTGTCTCAAATACTCTTGCTAGCATCACCAAATATACCAATATCGTTTTCCATCCCCCCCCAGAAAAAGCCCCTAGTCAGGCCTTCACAACTACAATCCCGTTCCCAGTTGCCGCACTCGCCGACGTCAACGGCACCCCCGGACTGCTTGGAACCTGCCCCGTATAAACACTCGGTTTATTTGAGCTAACCGTCGCCTTCGCAGTCATATATTTCTTCCAACAAGTAGCCACCACATCATCCCTCGTCATCCCCACCTCCACAATCCCCGAATCCATCAATTCCTCCAAAAACATCTCGACCTTATCGAATTCTCTCCAATCATTCCGGATCCGATTCGGTAATCCACTATTATGAAGCAAAGCTACCAATCCAGCATTTATGGTGTTGGCGGCGGCGAGGATTGTGATTGCAGTACCGTCTTTTTGGGATTGGGATCCTAGGGCTGTGAGGGAGGCGCCGAGGAGGAGTTGGAGGACTAGGCAGGTGTTGTAGAGTGTGGCAGTGAAGTAGAAATTGAATTGGGAGTGTGTGCGTGATGTTACGACATCGCGGTATAGACCTCGAGGTAGGTTTTTGGGGGGATAGTACCAGCAGGTTTTGAATTGGGGGATTCCATCGTCAGAGGGGGAGTTTCGGACACCGAGGGCTTTGCGGACGAAAGCTAGGTCGGAGGGACTTAGAGAAGTGACCGGGGGGACTAGATGGGATTGTCCTGGAAGGGGGGTTTGGGTGTTATTTGAGGAGGCGTTGGTGGATTGGTTTACTGGTTGTTGTGTTGGTGGGTTTGGTGCTGGATCGTCTGGGGGTGTTACCTGAGGGTTTGCTCGGGGAACTGCTGACGCTGGAGGGGGGTTTGAATCTGCCATTTTGGGAGAAGAGGCCACAATTGCTGGCGGTGATGAGTAAAAAGAAGGCTATAGCCTGGCCTCAACCTTGTCGCGTTTTGGTTCAAATAAGCTCTGAAATGCGGCGATAGTGAGAAGAAATCAGCAGCGCAAAGCCTCAAACCAACAGCGAGGGGGCGCAAAACAAACAGAAAGAAAGGTGGGCGATAGCATGTATATAAGACGAGCAAACGTAAGGATGTACCAGAGTATGTCATTCGCAGACACCTTGAAATTACCATTGTGACACAGGCCTTCTTTCCGCGATACTGCTTCAAGCCATCTCAGCCCAGACGCGGTGAATAAAAACGCCTTTTTTCAAAAGCTGAAAATTACAACAACAAGGGGAGGGGTTGATGAAGGTCTTCCTGCAGCATACTTCGGCAGCCTTACCATCACGTGGGAAAATTACTCGCCCGTTGGGAAGCTGTAATTTGACATGGTTCTAATGAGAGTCAGCAAGAGAGGTTGTTCTTGATCCAATTGTGTTGGAGTGGTGGACGATGTGAATGGCTCGCCGTGCCGTTGGGGTTGGTCAAACAAAAGGCTGACTCAGCCATGCCAACTCTCAACTACGCCAGTGGGTAAAATTAAATCATCATTATTCTAAGTTGATGGAGGAAAGGGGGACTATTTATTATAAATTTCTAGCTGTGCTTTATCTACTACTTTAGTCTCACTTACATATATTACATCCTCAAATCATCAATCATGTGATATTTCCCCTTCACATACAGTATATCCCCTCGCAACCTCCAGTACCTGTTCATCCCCAAAAGGCGGCTTCACACAAGTTTATGAAACTCTATTAAACCTCTCCACGGTCCTCTCTCTACGCAACTCGTCCCTTGACCTGTCGAAGTTCCTTGACCTTGAAATCCTTCCAGACGCCAATAAAAACTAGACAAGGCACCAAGAAAACCACACTTGCGATAGTCAAGTACCACATGCTATCCCCATACGCATAAATAACTGCAGTCCTCTCGGGTGTGCCCATCTCATAAGTCAATTGAGCAGTCAAACTTCCATACAACTCGGCATTCAAAGTTGCATTGCCAGGTAACGCTCTCTCCAACGCCGCGGGGAATTTGGCAGTATAAATAGCAGCAGAAATAGCTTGACCGATAGCTCCACCCACACTGGAGAATAGACCAATCAGTGCTAGCATGGACGCGACATTTTCGTGAGGAGCAGCTGCCATAACAGCCATTTCTTCACAGATGACCAGGGATCCACCACCGAAGGCAATGAAGATTTGGCACATAACTACATATCCGATGTCCTGGCCTGGTTGGCGGAAATGTATCATGAGTCCTACTCCGAGGATTTCAAGACAGAGCATGGATAACGCGAGGTGTTTGAATCGGCCAGTAACACGAATAATGACAGCGAGGATGACGGACCAGAAGCAGGAACCGATGCTGTAAATGTTCGTTACGTAGCCGGTGTTTGAGACGGAGAGGTTGTGGACGGCTTGGAGAAAGTTGTAGAAATAGGAATCCCAGAGGCTAGTCGGGTACATTAGTCAATGTACAGTTGGAGAAGAAAGTCAAATGGCTTACTAGAAGGAGATGAAGAGGAAGTTGGCGAGCAGACAAGCGCCAATTACGGAGCGATCTTTGAGAAGCTGGAACGGTATGAAGGATTTTGGAGCAAGGAACTTTTCGTAAAGAGCAAAGGCAATTAAGCAGAGAATCCCAATCACGAGCATGGCGATGATCATTCCGGCGTGCCATCCTTTAGCTTGGTAGGAGGCAAGGGAAAATGGCAGGAGGAATAGAACGAAACCCGCGCATACGAGGATCATACCAATGACTTGTAAAAGAGGTTAGCAACTTTTAGAGACTTATAAGATATAGGATAGTTTACAATCAAATTCCCAGAAGTAGAAGGTGATGCTTTGACCAAGAGTTCGTCCGCTTGGTTCCTTGACGAGGAGGCCTTGCTTTTTGGCTTTAATTTGGTTGCTCCACAGTACAGCGAGGATTGGAATCGTGATGACGGGTGTGATGATTGCAAAAGTACCATATCCCCATGGCCATCCGCTTGTTTCGAGGAATGATTGGGCTGCCCTTGGGCCAATGAACGTAGTGGCAATGTATGGTGTTGTAGCAAAAGCAAATACCAACGCTCGGTTCTTTAGGCTTGAAGTATCTGCCATGAAGACATCGAGAACATATGTCATACCGTTGAAGCCAACCCAATAAAAGACCTGGAACTCTTAGCGATGATCTCTCCATTGAGCACAACATCTTACCTGGGCTGCAGCATAGGTCTCTACATTACGGCAAGCCGCCATCATAATAAGACCTGCAATGCCATTAGCTAGAAAATTCGCAGACATTAGAAGTCGTATATCCATACCAAGGGTAGCGAAAAAAGTCATGATTAGAAAGCCCTCTGCTCGCCCAACGAGGTCAATGAACTTGGCAGTTGGCAGTTTGAAGACACCACCGACAATGCTGGACACAATCGATGTGGTTCCTGTCAGGGGGAGGAGAGCAAAGGATGATGTCACATAATAGCTCAAGTTGAATTGGATCTGTTGTTGCATGGAAACAACGAAGAAGACGAGGAAAATACTGGCAGGGGTATCAGTCAATGTTCAAAGGAGAAAAGTGATTTGGTAGGTACTTGCCATCCATAAGCAAGTATCAACTCGCTCTTAGTCCATGTCAAGGTAACTGCTTCGATCTTTTTTACACCCGCTTGGACATCTGGACTTGGAACCCTATCCAGCGAGCTGTCGTCTGCAACATTGGCATTCGTATTTTCTGGGACTTGCTTCTCAGCAAGATCTGCCTCCGAGGGATGGACAGTTCCCACCGCGACCTCTTGTGCGAGCTGGTTGCGTTTCCCGAAGAACTTCATGGTAAGACTTGGCAAGAAGATATTCGATGCACAGAAACGGATCTCTTGGGGGAGATCAAACTCTTAAGTAACTGTGTGCGAGGTTCGGACCGCATCAGCTGGGGCCCTGAAGGTACGGGTACTGTAGCTGATGGGTAGAGGTGGGGTGCTGCAGCAACTTTTCCACCCTAGACGTCGAGGCCTGCAGTTCTTGTCCATTTTGAGAAGCTCCGAAGTCTCCAGGGTGTGTGGACCGTAGGAAGGAGCTAGGGAAAGAATAGGCCAAGGAAGGGAGGACGAGGGCAATAATGTCCTTTGAATGGTGGAAGGCTGATCTGATAAGATGAGGAATTTGCATCTGATAAGGTTATTGGCGGCAGCACGTCGTGGCCCGCTGAAGAGTCCTCATCGGCTTGTCCGTAGTCGCGGCTTGGTGCGAGTCCCATTTCGCAGTGCCCAGCGACCCGGTGTGTCGGTGGTGGGCCCGAAGTTGGTTCGTTTCGTGGTCTGGTATACTGCCGTCCTGTGGCCTGGGGACAATACTGCCATTGTGTTGCCGTGGACGTTGGCCATATTGCATATTGGAGATGCGCCCAAATGCGCTCAAACAAGGGCGGGCTGAAGATCACCAGGATATTGTGGGGAGCAATTGTTGGTTGCGAGCGTGCATGCTGTATCGCGTGGTGCGTGTGTAAAGTTACATACGGAGTACAGTACCTCGACCGGCTTGGCGAGTGGAGGAGCTGGCGAAATTTTGCGGCAGGGGACCCAAAGGATCAGATCGAGTTTCCCATATTCTCTCGCGCCAGAGCTACCTACGGCCGGCCGCTGTGCTTTGCCGCCCAGGAGCCACCCACGACGGTACTAGTAGTGTAGCACTGGGACCGCCTTCATTTGCTTTTGCCTCGAAGGAGTTGCGCTTTCTGTATGATGGCGGGGTTCACGCTGGCATTCTACCCCATCCGGCCGTCAACACCAAGGTATTACAACGTTTCCACCACACATCAGCCGGCGAGAACCGGAGCATCGTGCAGTTCCTGGCGCGACTGTTACGTGATACCTCCACTCGGAGCATCAGATTAGATCAATCTGATAAGATTTTGCAGACGCTAGCCAGGGATCGCCCGTTGCGGACAGGGAAGAGAATTTGGAGTGGGGGGCACTAGTGGTGGATACTCTCTCTCGTCCTCCTCTGCGCGCTCCTCCATCCCTGATGCTGGGACTGTGCCGTACAGTGCCTCTGGCGCTGGGTTGCCCCTCGGCTACGCCAGTCACGGGGCTGCATAAGCCCCGGGCCTCCCTTCCCGCCAGGAATTGTCATTGCTGAGTCCAGCGGACACATGCAGCTTCCATACCTTTCCAATAGTACTGCAGTAGAAGCTACAGCAGAAGCTGCCTCCAATGGCCTAGGTATAGCTTTCTTTAGCCTGGTTCTTGGGCGTGGCTCTGCGAGGCTTTGGCCGCGGAAACACATCTTGTGGTTGGCAACGCAAGATACACCAAGAACAGGCCAACAGCGCTGGGGAGCACTCGATTGAGCAGTACGGCAGACGCTCTTGCATTTATCCAAAGCCATCCTCCCATGCTGTACACTCCTCCCCATCTCAATCGCTACTCAAGGGCCACTATTTTGCCTGCGGCTTTAGCTGGCAGCCAGGCTCGAGCCAGGATACCTCTCTCCTTCTTGGGCCTCGCTCCAGGGTCCAGTTGGTGGCCGCTCCAAATGAAACCCAATCAAACATTGCGGCCTTTTCAGCGAGACCAACTTAAATACCCATCCTCCCACCGCGGATCTCTTCGACGACTTCTTCTCCAATGCTCTTGACTCCTTGATGGAAAGCCCAAGCCCAATGATCTTGCTGCAGGCCGCCATCGTGGCTGGCTCGGAGGACTACCCCCAAGCTGTCCGCGACCGTGATCATGCAAGAACGAAAACACCCTTCAGCAAAGGAGCTCGAGAGCTTGAGAGCTTCACGGCTAGGCTCAACCAGCTATCTTACACAGCCCCAGCCCCCGAGGAGAACTCTGGCAAGGCGGCTTACTTTGCATCGTCGTACTTGTCAGCAGCTCCAAGTATTCCTCTCTGCACTTGGCCTGTCACGGTCAATTGGACTGTGCCATCCGAACCCTTGTCCAGGGACGATTGTGACATGCTGACCGGTATTTCACGAGACGTTGAGCTTCACGATCATCCATTCATTCTCTTCGTACCAAAACGCAGATATGCCGGACCCGAAGACTACCTTGGATTTCCAATTTGTGCACTCCACCATAGCCACGCCGGCTGGACCAAAAGATGCCGCCAGTCGAGCTCTTATCCGGAAACAGGCCATGAAGCGGGTTGCGGCCTCGCGGAAAAGGGAAGGAAATTATGGGAAGCACAACCTGCGCCAATATCCTATCTTCTTGGTTGGAAAGAATGGCAACATCAGCGCTCCAGACAACGAAGTACCTGCTTATTTAAGGGAAGTGGAAGACGATCGACTAAGTGGAACATGCGTGATCAGAGACACCAAGCAGGAAATCAAGGAGGATCGGGAAGGGAGGCCCTCTCGGAACGCTCCTGGAGCTCTCAGGGCCAAGGGCAATCGACAACAGTCTCAGCCATCAACTGCTATGATAGCTACGCCTTTACGCCTACCTGCCAAGGAATTCGAGCTAGCTAGTATGCAGCTCGACTTCAACATACTCGATTTGTCGACTCTTGCAACGCTACACATCGGCCGAACTGTCAGAGGTGCTCTGTCCCAGCGCCCTCAAAATCTTATCTACCAACTGCGAGCGTACAAGCGATGGTCCTACTTGAACTTTCTTCCCAGTCGGTACGGTCACATCACTTGTCTCAGCGATGCTACAAATTGTGTTATAGCGAGGGCAAAAGCAATCATTTGTCCTGGGAACAACTGGGAGATGGCCGTGATCAGGTACTATGTCAAGGCGTTGGCTAGTCTTCAGAAAGCTCTAGATTGCCCAGAGCAACGCTTTCAGCCCGAGGTGCTCTGTGCCACTGAAATTCTGGCCATGTATGAGGTTTGTAGATGTCAACTCCGATATGAAATATTGTTTGCTCAGGCGTTTTTAGCTTCTCGACCCTGCGGGCGAGAAAGGATGGGTATTTTCACCGTTTAATTAGCTTCCCTGCATACACTGGAGATGAGATGCTTCCTAAAGAATGGGGCACAATTATTTACACGCTCCACCGTCTAAATAGGCGTACTAACTTTCTTCGCCTAGATTCGCCATACAGCTGGGGCAGCAAAGCTCATCCAACTTCGTGGACCGAAGAGCTATCAGACGGAATTTGAAAAATCATTATTGATGGGTCACTCTGTGCCAACCGTAGGTTTCCGTTAACAATCGTTTGCAAGTCTAAAATTTGAGTAAGAAGTGATTGAAGGGTCTTTTACCGGAACATAACTCCACAACTGATGAACTTTATTTCTATTATCTTGCAACGTTTAAGGAGGCCGATTTTACATGAAGCTAACTTGCTCAGATGACTGAGTGTCTCCTTAATGCGGAACGATGCTACCTTGAACAGCCAGCATGGCAACGGGCTTTGGAGTCTGTCATCGATCCAGCTTCAATAATCTCGGACAGAAGTAAGATAGCAATCACGCTCATCATGGCAAAGAGCAACATCCCCGGGTTTTTTGTAGATGTTACAAATGTTATCTGCACCGAGCAGGAACCAGATCCCTCTACCATCCAGGACTTGGTCGTTCGCCTTCGCCAACTACGCGATAGGTTTGCTAAATGGTACACACAATATCAATCTGTGCTCAAGCTTTGTCCGAATCTGAGCCCGGGCAGTGATAACCATGACAGCCATTGCAAAGTTTTTGCAAATTTCCTCTCCTGTTCAATTGTGACAAATCGACTGCTTGCTGCAGTGTCCCCAACCGAGAGGGAGGAATTGGAAGATATGGCCCAGGGCCTTGTCGACCGCATGTTTATTTTAGAAAAGGAGGTCAAGTCTTGCAGTGAAGCTACTTTATTGTTTATGGCGCAGACACTCGCAGTGTCACGGGCTACAAGGGGCACCATTAAGGATTGGAGAGGTATGGATGGAACGGATTCCGGGTTTGAGGCCGGCGATCTAGATGGACTGATCGAGCGGGGTAAATGGGAACGCTGGTGTAGGATGTTTGGAAGGAAGATGTCGTGAGGATGAAGGAGGGTAATTTTGTTGGCGTAGGAATCAGGAAGGATTGGAAGTGGAGCACGAATGGGGTGTCAGAGTTTGGTATTTCTACGCATTCTCGCACCGGGATGGAATCGGTTATAATCATATCATGTTCGTTGGGAAATATAATCTGCTCGGTGAGACTTTTTACACAGGCCTGTTTCCTAACGTTATTCGTAGCATGTCATATTTGTTGGCAGCGCGCCGTGCCGCACGGTCTCATTCACTGAGTAATATCCAAATACCCAGTGGCACTCTGTCCCTCTGCACGTGGCGACTTGGTGAAAACTAGGCCACAACTCAGTTTACATTGTATCCGGCTCTTCGAATCATGATCCATAAAAGCTCGCAGGAGGAATCTCAATCTTTAGTATTTTACGGGTCGCGTTGCCGACCTGTCCATCCCATGGAGCCAAGCGACCTTCTAGCCTCGTTTCTGGGAGCAGTCTTACTTCATCCGATGCCATTTCCCAACCTCGACCTCCGAACCTTAATCCTCTCAAACCCCCACCCACTCGGCTTTCAATTGCACATCCTGCCCCAACATCCAAACCGCCGCCGGGCAATCGCCCCAGAGGCGGAAACGTCAAGATGTCGAGCTTCAATCGTGCTTCAGTCCAAGCTAGACCGTCCAACAGAAACAGCATATTGACTACACTCCGAGCAACAACAATGATCGCAACTGCACCTGAGACCAAGCCTGTGTTGCCTGCAGAGATCATATCTACGATCCTAGACTACCTGCCCATCGTGGACCTCATACATTTCGGTCGAACCTCGAAGCGAATGCTGGAAATGGCTTACGAGGACTCGCGATGGGTGCCAAGGTTACAATCTATGGGAGTTTGGAACGAAGGGGAAGCTAGGAAACGATTCGAGGAGGCTATGAAGAGGAAACGAGAAATGATGAGGATAAGACATGAGGAGGATGCTAAGCGTCTGGGTATTGGAGTCAATGGTAATGGGAATGCTACACGACCCCGCACCATGACTACAAGTACTACACTTTTTGATGCAGGGCTGGAGGAGGAGAGGCAGAGGAGGATGTCGGAGGCCTCGAAGGCTGGGGCACCGGGGATAGCTGTTGACGGTTTTGAGACTTTAACACTTTCGACTCCTGCTATGATGCCCCCACCAGCCCGGAGGGCGCCTATGCTTGATCCGGAGGAGCTCTTAAATGTTTTCTCTGGAGTGGTTTCTGTTAGAGGGGCGGCGAGGCATGAATATGCGAGGATATACGCGGCTCTGGCACCCTTCTATTTTGATCTGGCGAGGTCGAGAAGTCATATGGATCCTGTAATATTTAGGGTGTACCGAGATCCGGAACAGCAAGCACAAATGTTGGCACATCTGCAGGTATTCTCTCGGAGCGACTGGGCACAGGGATGGAGACAGCGGGAGGAGAAACTTGTTACGATGGTGGGTATATTTGAAAATGCTGTGCTGAGAGAATTCGAGCATGGATATGAAGCATGGGATATTGATGGGAGAATGAGGCGATATGCCCATGTTCTGGCTGTGTTGAATGGTGGCCATGCTGGTATAGAACTCTTCATACAGAAGCATCCATTGTTCATGGATCGGGATGTTATGGGAAACTCGATGGATTGCATCAACCAAGCTCCTTCTGGGGGAATTGCTCTCGAACCTTCACGGGCATTCCTGGAGAACCTCTCCACAAAAATTAACGAGCAAGCTGGAATTATCGATCGAGTCTTCCCTATTGGGGAAGATGTGTACCAGAAATTCCTCGACAAGGTTGCTGAAGATATTCTCATGGAGTACGTTACTCCATTATTCGACGAGGCTCACGAACGAAGTATTCCTTCATACCTCAAAGCTGTGTCAGGCATATTCGGGCAATGCATGCGTCTTGTACCAACACTAAAACCCACTAAGAACTCGGGCCCGGATTTCCGGGAAAATATCAAAACCTGGGTGGCAAGCGTATTCGAGCCTCACACTGATCTCTACCTTCAAGAGGAGCTTGATTATTTCAAGAAGCATGCAGAAACTCAAGTGGCAGAATGGGAATCTAAACTCTCTGAACAAGATGCCAGCACCGAGTCTTTTTTCATGTCAAATGTCAATCGTCAAGCTGACAAGAAGGATTTCTTGAGTTCCTTCAAGAAGGTTGTAATGATGCCAGTGAATGTGTTGCCAAGCATAGGCTCATCATTTGGTCAAACAAAATCGGCGGCTCACAGAGCTAATATCCATCATGCCTCAAGCCCTGTGGTATCACCTTCGATTTCAAGGCCGCAAACACCTATCCATGGTATTCCCGGGGATCGCTCTTCCACACCGTTGCCAATGGAGGCTCCAAAAGACGAATTAGCTGCAAAAGCTGCCATTATGGCTTCCAGGCTTGAAGGCATTCGATCTTTGTTTAGCATTGAAGTTGCTCTCGATTTGACTCATGCTGCTAAATCTAGCATTGGACGAGCAGCAATATTCGTCCGTGTTGGTGGTCAAACCGGCGAGGAAGCAAGGGAGCAGTGCGAAGCAATCTTCGTTTCCCTTCTCAATATCCTGGGAAATAAACACGTCAAAGTTGGATTTGACAAGGCGGTGGACCATCTATCCAACTACAATCCCCGAGAAGTCAGTGAGCATCAACAAGGTGTTGCGCCTCTAGTCACTTTCCTTGAATTGGTCAACGTTGGAGATTTGATATCTCAAATGATCGACGTTTTCTACGAGCAACAACTAGCAGCCACAAAACTAGCAGACCGAAACGATTTCCTTGATCCCGCAGTTAAAGCCAAGAAGAAATTCGAGCAAATGCTTGATGAACGTGTTGCAGCTGGTCTGAACAAAGGCATCGACGTTCTCATGGATGAAGTTGAATACCTTTGCGCTACAACCCAATCTCCTACCGACTACAATCCTGTCATAGCCGAAGATGGTAAAATCCAAGATTTCGACGTCGGACCAACCAAAACAGCGAACCTCATAGCCACACTCGTCGAATCCCATACCAAAATGCTTACAGGCAGCACCGACAAAAACATGCTAGATGTATTCAATCAAGAAGTTGGTCTCCGTCTCTTCACCGCCATCTGCAAACATATCAAACGTCAACGAGTCTCCGTCGATGGAGCCATGAAACTAATCTCCGACATGAACCTTTATTTCCTCTATATCAGGACATTGAAGAATCCAGATTTGTTAGAGTATTTCAAGGCGTTGAGGGAATTGAGTCAAATTTATTTGATTGATCCGAAACATGCTAAGGATTTGGCGGAGGTGATTGCGGATGGGGATCGGTTTCATGGAATTTTTAGGGCGGAGGAGGTTTATGAGTTTGCGGAGAGGAGGGCAGATTGGTATAGTGTTAAGAAGGATGTTGAGAGGGCTATGTATGGGTTTGGGTGTGGTGTTATGTGAGGGAGGAAGGAAAGGGAAAGGAAAGGAGGGAATAGGAAATCGGAGATGTGTGGGTCAATATAAAGGGTTGATAGACGGAGGAAAAGGAACGATAGACCAAAATTTAATTTCCATTAAATGCCTCAACATGCTCGTATTTCCGTTCTTCTTTTATAACATGAACGTCCATCTAAAAACCCTTATGACGCCGTCTGCCCATATAGATACAAACTCTTCTTGAATCAAGTAAACATCTATTCCGATTAACTTTTTAACTTCCATCTCATCTCATCGCCGCAAAATCCAACTTCCTCGCGACCTTCCCACTCCTCTCATCCCCCCCAACAATTCCCGGCCTCCTCTTCAAATCCTCACCAACCCTCTCTCCACTCCCCCCCTTCTGAATCTTCCTCGGTAAATCCTCCGTCCTAGACGGTTTCGGTTCACTACTCCAATACTCATGCCTCAACGCCTCCTCCGCCGTAATCCTCCTATTCGGATCCAAAATCAACATCTTCATCAACAAATCCACCCCTTCATTCCCCGCCGTCCCAAATAACGAATCATACCAATCATAGCCCTTAACAGGCTCTACCGTCGAAGGAGAAATATAATCCGGGAGTTTAGAAACACCGGGCCAGTTTGATTCAGTAGGGGTTCCGACATATTGACATATGAGACTTATTTGTTCGACTTCCGTTTCGGCAGCTAGATATGGACGACGGAGAATTAATTCCGCGAATACGGTACCGACGGACCAGATATCTACTGCCCCGGAATAATGCTTTGCTCCGAATAAAAGCTCTGGAGGACGATACCAGCGCGTTATAACATTCGAAGTCATAATCCTATATGGATCCGAAAACGACCTTGCTAAACCGAAATCCGCAAGTTTGATAGTACCATCCGAAGCGATGAGTAAATTGTTTGGTTTTATATCTCGATGTAATACGAAATTCGCATGGCAGAACCAGATTCCTTGACATAACATTCCCATCCAGGCTTTTATATCTGCAGCTCCGTATCTTATCCCTTCCGTGTCTTTGATCAACATTTCTAAATCGCCCAAGGGGAGGAATTCGAGGACGAGATTGAGGTTTTGGTCTTTGGAGGAGAAGACGGAGAGGAGACTGATTATGTTGGGGTGGGAGAGTTCTTGGAGGTGCTTGAGTTCGCGGATGGCGTCGGGGGCCATTCCTTCGGTGAATTCTTTTTGGATTTTTATTTTTTTGATGGCGACGAGGGTGGATGGGGAGGAGGCTAGGTGGCCGAGATAGACGTTTGCGTAGGTTCCTTCGCCGAGTTTTTTTCCTGGGGGGGTTGGGTTAGTTAGGGTTGGAGGGGGGAGGGGAAAGCTACCTTTCACGTATTTTCTTTTTTCCTCATTGTTCATTTTCTCTGCTAGATCTATGGGAGCAGAAGAGCTACTGTTTCCATTGGTGTTGGTAGGCGTAGGGGCATTGGATGAGACGGCTGTGCTGCTGAGTTTTGATCGATTTCCTTGACTCTTTTCTGGTTGTGCTCCTCCGGGGAGAAGGAGGGGGGAGTTGGCCATCTTTGGCTAAATGAAGAGGTTCTGCGGATGTGGTGGTTTATGACATTCCTCATTGCATGGAAGGCGATCTCTCTAATTGAGAGTGGTAGTCGTCTTGCAGCTTCGTGATGTGAGCGAGGTCGTTCTTGACACGGCTGTGAAGCCTACAAGGCTGAGAGCAATCAATCAACACAACCGTCACGTTACCGCCTCCCTTAAAGCCTTAGTAATCAAACTACCCTGTTCATGCCGACGGCTCCCGGCAGCAAACTCGCCCGGCAACTCGGAATTAAGAGCACCTGTGGCTGTGCGCCCCAAGCGCGCGCTCGTGCCGCTACGTCATACCGAGATTTACTCACACCAGGAGTCGCGTGCTCCAGACCCAAAACCCAATCAAGGACGATCTGTCAGCAATAAGATGGAGCCGAATTGGTGGAACTCACCAACTATGGTGTCAGGCATGGAGTTTAAGAAACCCCGTTTACACATGCATCGGCAAGGCAGAAAACACGAGAAACGCGTGGACTGGGGAGGCTTGGTTGGTAAGGTACTTGACGGCTAAATATCACTCCATTAAATTGTAGGTCGTGTGCTTCTCATATGCTTTGTACCTCTGGAGTATATCTTCCATTTCAATATTTCTCCGAGACGTTCCGTTCATTCTTGCTCTCATCTCCCCCCTCTGTCTCTTGTGGGCTCTCAATCTCTGATCCCACACCCTCTTCATCAAGCAAGTGAAAATTAACAACCTTCACCATGTGGGGAGTATCATACTGGGTAAGTCTTCCCTCCTCAAATTCTCAAATCCTCTTCAACCCCACTCTAACAACCACCTTCAGGTCTTTCCCATAATCTCAGGCCTCTCCTGGCTCGGCATGCTCCTCGGTCTCCTAATCCGCTGGAACTCAATCGGCAAACCCCATTACGCTTCCATGAACCCCGCCCAAAACATAGCCTACATATCCGACATAGGCGCTCAATCACTCAAACCCCTCTTCATCGCCGGATCCTCCGTAACCGCCATATTCCTCGACGCCTCCTTTCTTTCCGAACGATGGCTTCGACACCGAGGTCGTCTAGCTAGAAATACTACCATGACGGAGAAAGTTCTAAGTGGATTATCTCTGGTTTTCGCATTAATAGGGACAGTGGGATTGATACTTTTAACCATCTTTGATACATTACGCCATCCTAGATTACATGGTGTATTCCTATCATTATTCATCGTCGGATACGTCGTCTCAGCAATCTTCATATGTTGGGAATACCAACGCCTCGGCATCCGTACGTCCCCCCTAATAAGAATCCTCTTTTTTTTTTTTTCAAACTCTCCCAAACTAACCCTCTCTCCTTTAAGATTTCCGCGAACACCGCGTCCTCCGCATGTCCTTCTGGATCAAACTAACCTTCATCCTCGTCGAAATCTGTCTCGCCATCGCCTTCGGATCTTCCAATCTCAGAAAAGCCTATAATGCCGCTGCCATACTTGAATGGGCCATCGCCTTCATCTTCACCTTCTACGTCTTTAGTTTCTTCATCGATCTTATTCCCGCCGTGCATACTAGGAAGAATGGTGCTAGGGGGTCGGGGTTTAGAAAGGGAGGGGGAGAGACGGAATTGGAGGTTGAGCAGAATGATGTGGAGAGTAGGTTGAGGAGTGGGGATGGGGATGGGGTTGGGGATGGAAGTGAAAATGGGAATGTGAATGGGAATGGAAATGGTGGGGAAAAGAGGATGACGGGGGATAGTCAAAGAACTGTAGGGGAAAATGATTTAAGGACTGATAATGGCGTTAAAGGCGAGGGTCAACCGCCTGTGACTACTAATCCCTTATAAAAAAAAAATAGGAGATGGGTTGCGATTGAGGAGATATTGTAATGTATATATAGAATGAGAGGGGATCTTAAGAATTGTATATACCTAGATGAGATTGATGCATACATTGGCGTTTAGGGGGTTTTGGATTGAGATAGAAGGAGAGGGGGGGGGGGACATTTTATGTATATTATGAGTAATGTCTGCATACCCCCAAACGACTGAGAGGTTTATAGGGGAGGAAAAATAAAGTATAATAATAACAGAAAGATTTTGTACAATTTTTCGAACTTGAGCTTCAAGAGAGGGGTTACATTAGAGATGGGTTGTCGTTCTTATTATTGGAAGGTGTTGTTCGTAAGATATAATATAATCATTTTTTTGACGTAAATTATTTTCGAAAATTTTTATTAATAGTATCTGTATAAAAACATACATATTTAACATGCTACATTGCTTCATTTGTTCCATCCTATTTCCTCAAGTCCTCTCATATGTGAATCCATATTTACAATCACCCCTTACCCACATTATGTATTCCCCATCTCCAAACTCAAGATTCCAACCGTTACATGAAATCGCAAACATAAGCCAGAAAAATCCATGCAAAATAACAAACGCGAACCACCGACCCAACCCTCATTAAATGCTGTTAGGGGAATTGAAGAATAGAAGCCAAAAGAAATACTCAGCTTTGTTACCCTTTGTCATGCTCCTATTCTGTTGCCATTTATGTTTCCCCTCGACCTTTTCTTGCCCGTCCTTTTCCAAACGTCCCACCCGTGTAACCAAAACGATAGTCTTACATTAAGCAATTCAAATATCCTCGGTAAACCTCCCGACCCGAGAAGGGCTACTACTCTTCCCAGCAGCGAAAGTAGGAGGTGGCGCAAGATCCTCATCGAAATTATCACGCGCCTCCTGAAACTCCTCTTCTTCATCTTCCATTGGAGGAGCCGCTGGAGATGGTGCCCTTTCAACAGCCCTCACTGGACTGACCTCGTTAGTTCTCGTAGCCGCTCGACCACGTCCTTCATCTCCGGTAGTCTTTGCCAAGGCAACTCTCATTGCGCTAGCACTGCGAGAAGCTCCCAAAGAGGTAGGGCTATTATCGACATTTGCACCTGTCAACGTGGCTCCTCCAACAAAACTCGATGTTTCCTTGTTATTTTCCATGGAGCTAGGCTTTTGAGCCTTGCTTGGTCGACGACTGAATTTGGTTTTGAGCCAGTTCTTGACCTTGCTTCGATCTTTTGGGGAGGTTGGAGACAATGGTGTAGACTCAACTGGATTAGCTGCATCTGCGGTTTCTTGAATTCGCATGCTTGCTTGATCTTCCATGGAGGTACGAATGGGTGTTGGTGTATGCTCAACTTCACGACGTTCGGCAATGCTAGGCTGATTCTCGATAGCTGCCGTTTCCGTGGCTGGTTCTTCAATCGTGCCATTTGCGGGAGCTGCTGTAGCGTCGGCTTTCAAGGATTTTCGCTTCTCCTTCTCCAGACGCTTCTCCTCATTTCTAGCTGCTTTCTCGTCTGCTTTGGCGGCTTTGATCTCATCCTTTTCTTGTTCTACAATAAAAATCAATATACAATTATGCAAATTGAATCATGGGACTTACGTTTGAGCTTCCTATCAATTTCCTTGCGTTCCTTCTCTCGCACCTTCTCCTCAGCTGCTTTGCGCTGCCGAGTTTCTTCTTCCAGTTTGAGTGTGGCTTGTCTTTCCCTCTCGGCTTCTGCCTTCTCATTTATTTCATCCAAAACTGGCTGTACATTGCGAGCTGCGACTAAGTCGACAGCACTCTGATCGATGAACTTGCCACCTCCAATGTGGACCTTGCCATAATTTTCCATACGGGTATCACTGTTTGCTTGAGCGGCGGCATGGGCTTTCACTTCCCATTCACTGAGTAGAGATGGGGCAACTTTCCCTGTGTCTGCAAAGACTCTTTCGTCCATGCCATGGAGGCTTTTGGTGACATTGCGTTGAGCGGCAGCAATCAATGCTTCTCGATCCTGAGCTCTCTTCTTCTCGTCTACCTTTGCGACATTGCTGGAAAAAATCGACATCTGGGCCCGAATTTTGTTGGATTGGACCATGTCTACATCTAGATTTCCATCACTTGATGCCCGTCTCCTAGTCCTGCCGCGAATTGACAGTCTGGATTGACTGGGGCTGCTCCCGTAGTAGTCACGATACTCGCGGTTTCTTGCATGTTCATCGTGGAGTTTAGCCAAACGCTCCTGAGCAAGTTTATGAGCAGCTTCTTGAAGATTGTTGAATCGCATAGGCTGGACCTCGTCCTCTGACAGACCGACTGAGGAAGATCTCCTATGCGCAGCCATTGCTCCGCGCTGGGCTGCTGAAGCCCCGTCGATTTGCCTCTGCTGGTTGTTATACATCTTCTTGGCCATGGCAACAGCAGAGGCATGGAGCGTGTCTTGTCTGTTTTGCTCCTCAAGTTCAGGACCTATGCGGGGGTTCGAGGTAAACATTTCTCTCGGCATGTTAGTGAAAGGCAATGCTCCGCCAGCTGCGGGCGCATTAGGGTGCTTTTGGGATCTCGAAGCCGAAGCAGTAGCAGCACTCAGAGCATTGGCAACAGCATTTGCTTCGTCCGGGTACGTTTCAACCTTAGGACGCACAAGCGGCGACGATTCTGCTCGTTTTCTGCCTTTCGACATAGCTCCAGTCGCAGCAAGGAGGGATCCTTGTCGACCAAGCGCAGTATGTCCATAATCAAGTTGTGGTGACAATCCGCCGGCGCGATCCTTCTTGAAAGCTTGTGTAGCAGCCGAGTTTCCCCATGTGGCTACAGATGCCTCTGGTGTCCAGATTTGCACCTTTCCTCCATCTCTGTGGGCCAACACAGCAGCCTTTGCGCCGTTTGTACTCTGTTCTGGTTGCCATAACGGAGCCATTTTATAGTCTTTGGCGATCAAAGCCGCCGCCGACGCATGTGTTGAGGGTTCGGCCTTCCAAAGCTCGAAGGGTTTCTGGTTTGACCAGCCTAGATGTGCAGCTGCTCCAGCGGCGGCCGAGTCATTCTTTTTCAGCCCCGAGGATGGAAAGCTCGGGAGGTCTCTGGGTTGTGCGTATCGGAGAGAGGCCGCAGCACCTGGGGGCAACTTGTCAGCAAACGATGAATCCTGGTATGCGCACCGGAAAGTCTGGGGAAGCCTCCCAGTTGTCTCACCTGCTGACGACAGTCGATTGTCGCTGTCAAGGAACTCGCGGCCATTCTTCGAGCTGGGACCGCGTGAGGTTACATATAACGCGGCGCATGTGGCTTGGTCTTCGAGCTTCGTGGATGTGGTTGTGGTGGTGGTTGTCGTCGTCGTTCTCGGGGTTGTCCGTGGCTGATTGATGGGGGGCGTCACATCCTGAACGGTGGGGCCTGTCGGTACCACAGCCGGGGCAGCAGTCGCTGATTGTGCCATTGTCACGATCTGGCGCTCGTGTCGTGGGACACGACGTGGGACACGAAAGGCGAAGGGGCTTGCTGGTGCGTCGTCGATTGCGTGGGATCCAGCGCTGGACCTGTGGGATCGGTGCAGAGAATGGCGCAGGAAGCGGAATGCTGGCAGTGGGTTTCAAGTACTCTTTCTTTGGCATGCGGTCATCAGCTGGAGGTGTTGGAAGGGACGGCGAGGGCAGCAAGCCTGTTGATCGGATGACGCTCGCGATGCTGGAGGGGAGCGCTGGCAGTGGCGCGGGGTACTGGGACTGCGCCTGGGACGGGCAGCGAGCGAGGCCATGGTTATTGTGCTCTGCACCATGGCAGCGCGCAGACTAGCTGCTCTGGAGTCTCTTGGTCTGGCCAGGACGATGCCACCCAGAGGTCTGGACAGAGACGTCATCGTCCAGCCACCGCCAATGCCTGCGAGTGGCTAAGCGGGCTGCTGTCGGGGGATCACCCGCCCAGAGGAAAAGGGTCCCGCATTCCATCCCGCCCAGAGGGAAGCGTGGGGTACCGAGGAACCGCCATGGCTGGTCGAGATGTCGTCCGATATCTCGTCATCAAGAGGGAGGATAGCTCCCCGTGGGAAACATAGGCGCAGACGTATTTCCATGCACGTACGTTTGCCGTGCTATTGCCCAGGCAACGTCAATACAGGGCAGTCCCCTTCAAGAACTGCCCTTTCCAAAACCATCCTCTCGTATCCACTATTCCCTCGCCATCTTCCCTGGTCCTCTCGCTTCACCACGCCCTGCTTTCGGCGTTCCCTGTCTGTCCGTGGAGCACTAGCCGATTTCAACCACGCAGTTCTCATGCGCCGCTTCAGACCGAGACGACTCTCCCCGTGAAACCTAAAGCGGACGGCCAGTGATCATATCGGTTGATCTTGCTCAAAGACGTCCTCTGCCGGGAACACGAATCGATTGGCTCTTCTGCAGACCCTCGCGCCGTTACCATTGCTACTCTTCCACGTGCCCGTGCTCTCCAAGGACAATGGGGGACCTTGGTACGGTGGGCCTCCCAAACGATGCAGGAGACACCAAGCAAGATCCCAGTGGTGAGAGCCAAGGCGACACCAAGGTCGATGAACCCTTTGACAACATATTGAATTTCCGAGACGTGGGCAAGACCATCAACGAGTTACTAGGAGAGAAGTAAGCACATTTATATCCTCGATTCTGGTTTGCAGCTAACCCCCTATTCTCCAGATATATTGCCGAAGGGCTCCTATTCCGCTCTGCTCGGCCAGGTAAATTAGCACCCAAGTCAAGACACACATGATTACCTAGCTAACAACCAATCTCTAGATGATGCCACGCTCCGTGACCGAACCCGTCTCGTCAACGAATATAAAATCGAGACAATCATAGATTTGCGAACACTGTAAGCTATTCCGTGTCCCCAAACCCCTGACACTAACACTATCTCCTAGTACGGAACATCAACAAAAGGAAGCCAAACGCCAACAAAACCTAAAAGATGTCTCTCTTGTCGAATCCAACCCTGCGCTTCTAGAACCCATGAAGATCCCATTCATAGATTACCAAGAAATAAACCTCAATGGGAACGCATTTGAGAAAAATCTTGTCTGGCAGTTACCCTGGTGGAGTTTATTGTAACCCCCCTCCCCCCACCTCCTGGTCCTCGTTCTGGATTACTACTCCTTGGCTTTCAAATTAAATTTGTGAGAAATTTGCTAATATGGAATTGACAGGAGATTTTTGGGACTGATAATAATGGGATATCGGATGAATGCTATAAGTATTCTAGGTCGCGAAGTAATGGCTCCAAAAGGACTTGTTGGATTAGGTGAAGATACATTAGATTGTTGCGGACCAGAAATAGCACAGGTATGTCCAACCTTCTCCCACATTCTCTCTCTTACCAACCAACCAGCAACTCTTCTCTCCTATTTCCCCCTTATTTTCATTATCTTCATACAAGGCATCATCAAGCCGAGAACAACAAGCGAAGAAGAAATTCCACACTCTAAAACTATATCCCTTCCAAACTACAATCTACATCCCCATCCTCTTTTACCCTACTTACACCACCCACTCAATTCACAACCTTAAAAAACCCCCATCAAACCCCCCCACTAACACCCCTCTTTCCAGGCCCTACGACTCCTCCTCCCCACCCCAAGAGCAACTCTAATCCACTGCACCCAAGGAAAAGACCGCACCGGCCTCCTCATCCTCCTCCTTCTCCTCCTAATCCTCCCTCCCCCATCACCCACCCCCCCCTCAAAATCCCCCACCATAACCACAACCACAATCTCAACCACCACCACCACCCCCCTCCCCCCTCCCCACCTCAATGCCCTAACCAAAGACTACACCTCCTCAACCCCCGCCCTCCAATCCGAATACACCACTCGCATGACCGAAATCTCTTCGATAGGCTTAGGACCCGAATTCGCTTCTTGTCCTCAGAATTGGGTGGAGGATATAGAGAGGTATTTGAGGGAGAGGTATGGTGGGATTGAGGGGTATTTGGATAGTATTGGATTTAGTGGGGAGGAGAGGGAGGGGGTGAGGAGGGGGTATGGGTTATGAGGATAGGAGAAGATGAGGGGGTGAGGTGTTTGAGAGAGATTTAAAGGGGGGGGGTTGTTTTAGGGTTCGTTAAAATTTAGAGTATTGGATTTAAGATAGGATAACTGGGAGAGTTTACATAAGAGGGGGGTATAGATAAGAAGGGGGGGATTTTAATTAATAGATTAGAAGTATGGATAGGATAGATATCAAGGATATTATTTTATAAAAAAAATAATAAAAAAATAAATATATCTTAATCTCCATACAATAATTCATATATTTCTTTTCTCGTAGAATCTATCTTTTTTTTATCTCTTCTATGTATCGACAAACATACCTCAAAACAGAATATCTACACCGAACAAGGACCCCCCCCGCCTCCTTGAACGCCTCAACCATGCCAAAATAAAATATCCAATACCCTATACATTCAACTCCCCCCCTCAAATCTTCTCCTCTTTCCCCACCTCAAAATCCGTAAAATCCTCCCTCCGAATCCCCCCTCTATCACACATACTCCTAAACAACCCACCCCTCTCATACAACTTAAACGGGGTATCCAACTCCGTAATCGTCCCCGAATCCATGACGCAAATCCGATCATAATTAATAATCGTCTTCAATCTATGCGCGATACAAAGTAACGTTTTCCCCTTAAATCCCGTAGCAATGGTACGTTGAATCTTCTCATCCGTTTCCATGTCCACCGAAGAGGTAGCTTCGTCACAGACGATGATTTGGGAACCGCGGACTAAGGCTCGAGCTAGTGCCATGAGTTGTCTTTGGCCGAGAGAGAAGTTGAGACCTTCGTCTTCGACGATTCCGTCGAGGTGGATACGACCGGTTGGGCAATTTGGGTCTTCGGATACGAGATCGGATTGGCGGAGTGCGTCCCAGAGTTCGAGATCGGTGTGTTCGTTGAATGGATCCAGGTTACTTCGGATTGTTCCCTTGAAGAGTGTGGGATCTTGTGGAATGATAGCGAGACGTGATCGTAGATCCTGGAGTCCAATCGTGCTGATATCAACACCGTCGATTATGATGGATCCTCCGGAAAGTTCAACTAATCGGAAGAGTGTGGACATGATACTGCTCTTGCCAGCACCGGTTCTACCAACCACACCAATTCTTTCGCCGCCCTTAACATGCATGGACAGGCCAGATAAGACCAGAGGAAGGTTCTCCCGGTAACGCATCTGTACATCGTTGAAAATAATCTCTCCTGATTCAGGCCACGATTTGCGAACCTCGACAGTGTGAAGTGGAGCTTCTTCCTCGAGGGCAGTACCGTAGTAATGAAGACGCTCTGTGGCATTCATACCATTCTCCACTTCTGCTAGTTGCCTAACAGTAAATTGAATCATCTGAACGATGGACAAAATATAACTCAAAACCAAACCAGCAATAGATGGCGAGACATTGAAGCGAGATGTTACAACTAGAATACCCGTCACAAATACCAATAGATTGCCAATAAAATCGAGACGAGTTGATAGCCAACGTTGATTTGCGAAGGTTAAGTAATAAGCACTGTTCATTTCATCAATTGCATTTCTGATGTCGACAATAAATTTGTTCGTTAGCCCGTATGCACGGATGCAAGCTGTTCCTGACAGGCCTTCGCTGAATTTAGCAAAGACATGTGAACGTAAGACAGATTCAAATCTTTTCATCTCACGAGCGGAGGCTCGATAATACCCTGCGGAAAAGAGGAACAGGAAGAAGAGGGGCACTAATGCTATTGCAAAGTAGTGGAAGTAAGCAATGATAAGACCAAACACCGAAAGGATCATCGCTAAAGTTAGCATATACATCCTAATAGCATCGGTCAAATTGTTGTCCATGACATCGACATCTCGCGAAAATCGATTCGTGATTCGACCCAGTGGAGTTGTGTCAAAGAAGGACATTGGAGCTCGAAGTGTCCGACTAATGGCACGATCCAACATGGTCTTACTGGCCGTAGTTCCCGTCATGGTAAGTCCTAAGGCGAAGAAGAATAAGAAGAAAACTTGAGCTGCACCCAGAGCAGCATAAACTCCAATGTAAACACCATTTGCATAGCCGAATTCTGGTACCACAATCAGCACGACCGCTTTTTCATAAGGAGAGGGAAAACTCACTATTGCTCGTCCACCAAGACAACCACAAACTCGTAGCAATATTAGCGCCTTGGGAAGCCAGGAGGAACCCCAGAATGAGAGGAGCGTTCAAGATACTACCAGATGCTTTAACATAGTCGATGTATACTGACCAGGGGACACTCTTAATAGCTCTTTCTTCGGCTTGCATCAAGGCGCCGCCTTTCTTCTTCTTTTTCAAAGTCTTCTTCTCATCCTCTACCTCGTCATCATTGACGTGGGTATCCTTTTCTTGTTTCTCCTCCACTGCAGTCGTTTCCATCAAGATTTGGAAGCCTTCATGATTTCTCATCAGATTATCGAATGTGTCTATAGCTTGAATCTTGCCCTCTTCCATCCAGATAATCCTGTCACAACGATTGAGCACCCAAAGTTGGTGTGTCGCAAGCACCCTAGCTTTGTCTCCAAGAAGTCCCATAATAGCGTTGTCAAATATATGGCGTCCCACATGAGCATCAACAGCACTGAGAGGATCATCCATAAGAATAAGGTCAGCGTCGAAATATATTGCACGGGCAATGTTCAATCGTTGCTTCTGCCCACCGGAAACAGTAATACCACGTTCACCAATCTCAGTTGCATCTCCTTGGGGTAACATCTCTAGATCCGGTCCCAAAGCGCAAGCTTCAATTACTCTTTTATACCTATAAAAAGTCAGTAAAGATTCGAACCAGCCTCGGAGAAGAATCATAGTCTTGTGTAGATAACGTACCAGTCTCTATTCAAATCTTTCCCAAAGAGGATATTTTCTCGGACTGTTGCATTCTGAATCCACGCATACTGTGGGCAAAACGCTCGACTTGCACCCATGGTAACACTACCTTTTGTTTTGCGCATATCACCTGCAAGAGCTGCAAGAAGAGAGGACTTTCCACTTCCAACACCTCCGATGACAGCGACGAGCTCATTCCGGCCAATCGAAAAATTCATATCTTGAAGTTTGAAAATCTCGCCTTTGTCGTCGATTGTACTTGAATTATCTGGGGTAGTCACACCAGAAGATTTCTCACCGTTTTGATTTTTGGCTGCTTGTTTTCTAGCCTTAACTGCTTCCTTCTCTGCTGCCTTCTTGATCTTTATATCGCTCTTGGAAGGGACTTTACCAGTTGGAGACAGGCCATCCGGATCCTGAGTTGCTGTGCGCTCCCAGGTGAAATCTGCATTTTTCACATCAACAGCATTGGTGGCGCTCGTATCAAAATTTCCTTCATCGTCTTGTTCTTCACTCATCAAATATTCTTGAATACGATATATTGACGACCAGGCATCGATGACTTGCCCAATAACAAGTGGGAGCAAGTTTAGGGGCATCCGGAGACTGTTAAATAGTGCTAAAGAAGAGAAGATGTGAGCTGGCGCCAAGTCGTGGCTAGTTAGCGAATAGGTGATAAAAGCTAGCATTGAAGCAAAGATAGGCAAGGACATTGAGACTGCGTTGATAGCGTTTCGGATTGCCAGGAGGATCTGGATGGAACGGACTTCGCGATTTCGTATCTCCCGGAGTCTTCCCAGAAAAGCGCTCTCCCAACCAAAGAACTTGACAAATCTGACAGCCTGTAAAATTTCTTGAGTGAGACTGACTCTTTGATCCGTGATTTTGTTGATAGCTTTTCTTCTGACAAAAAGGATCTTGACCGCTTTGGTCAACAATGGTAGACCAATTACCAAGAGCGCAAAACCAGCGAGAGCACTATACGTCAAGTTGATAAGAAGAAGGACCAGAGTAATAATGCAAGCAATGGGCGCTGTCCAAATCATATGGAACATGCCTGAAGCTTGGTCTACCCGATACGTATCGACCGACATTAGATTTACCACTCGTCCATTGGCCCAGCCAGTTCCGTCACCAGAAATGCCTTTTCCCGCATCAGGACCAGCCTTAACCCCAGTTTTCTTCGACTTTGTCGATTTGCCCTTTTTCGTCTCAACAACAGGTGTTGCCTCTTTGTCGGTGATTTCTCTCCCTCCCGCTTTCGCACGTCCGGATATCTTCATAGCCTTTTCAAAAATTACTGAAATGAGCACCGCTCGGGATTGCCCCCCAACCATCATCCCGCGGTATATGAAATGATTTGTTCCAAGACTTTGGAACATCTGCATGAGTGTGATTCCAAAAACTAGACCTAATCCTTTGCCAATATTGGGTGCTGGAGTGCCTCTTTGCTGTGCAACATAGGCATCTGTGGCGAATTGAATGAGATAGCGTAACGTAAATGGGGAAATGACTTGGAAAATGTTGGCAAAGAACTGGCAGGTTCCACCAATCCAGAATTCCTTTTTGAATGTCTCGTGTAGAGCCCAAATCAATGGATATTTGTCTCCTCGTGCTACTCGTTTCGTAAAGGAATCCTGGAGTTTTATAGTCATAACTTCGGCGGATCGGTCTGGATTGACGGTCCATATATCCTTTTCGTCAAGTTGCCGTTTGTAGCCAGTCTGTGGCAGTAAGCATGTAAGTCTCTTCTTTTCAAGGGTACGGGAGGACTCACAGCCATGATTGGTGCCACCCATTGGAAATAGACCATACTTAAGAAAGATGCGCCGTATTCTCTCGAGACGCTCCGCTGCTCTGGAATCGGGGGTATACCTCCCCACCGCATGGGGTTGAGTTTTTTGTGCCATGGTATGGGCGCGGCGTCTTCGACATTTGAATCTGTTCTCGTTATGGCGCTGGTACTTGTAGCATAGCTCTTGGAACGGTCCAAGCCAGTGTTCCTGTCGCGGTCCTTGTTTCGTCCACTGGGACTCGAAGATTGGACATTGGCAATAATAGCTAAATAGTCTTTCTCGTCGCCATGCTCGCCCTTTCCATTTTCCGAGCCACTGCTACAACTTGAGTTTTCTCTTTCCGCATAAAACTCTGGATATTCCTGTTCGTCGTTGTCGTCATCCAAGGGCTCGGCATGACTAGGGTCTACCTCGACAGCGGCAACATCTTCAGCCACATACTCCTTCTCCAACTCTTGGCGAGGGTCTGCCATGGAGGATCAAGGTGCCAGTTCAGCGACGGTAGCTGCCAGATCCATCGAGGGGAGTTGAACGACAAGAGAAGCGAACATCTAGAAGGCAGACAAAGGCGAGGAGGCAACTGTTAAAACTCCAGCGACCAGGGCCTGGTTAGGAGCGGCGAACATCTGATAGATGGGCTCCGACTACGAGCGACCGGGTATCGGGGCATGGTTTCCTCGCGGCGGCGCGCTGGTGACCCAACAGGGCTAGCTTTTGGTGGGGGGGTAGGTCCATTTCGGGCAAGGGACTGAGGGGGGCGACGAGAGGTGTGAGGACATCGCGAGGTGCCAGCAAGAAACCAAAGCACCAAACCATGGGAAAATGCCCAATTAATCAGCACCCAGCCGGGAGAGGGGCCACGCCGCGGCTCTGCTTGGCCATGGACCCGTTGGGCAGCCGAGGGTCGATGTTCGCCAGGAAAACAAAGACGGTGAGCGCCCTCGGGACTTGGAAGCTGCCGTCAGAGACGTCGGCCAACTTGTCGCAGCGCGCGTCGTTCAGGGACACTGCAAGGAATCAACCAACAGCCTGGGTTTGGACCAATCCGGGTGTGCGTGCTGGTTCCTCCGTCGCATTCGCATCCGTATCTCGCATGCTGCACCATCTAGGGAAACGGCCGAGGCACCAACCTCCACCCCCAAAAGCTTGTTCAGGTGTACAAGTCAAATTGAGTTTCTACATTCAAGAGCTTCCTCTGTCGGCTTCATCACAGCCTCTGAAGCCATCGAACTGACAGCAGCTATCCTTAAAATCGAGCAGCGTCGATAATCCAAGATGCAGGACGAACTAAGCATTTTCTTTCCCACAGCTGACAAAGAGATTCTATCCTGCCGAAGGTCCATGTCCCTGCAAGTTGCGATATAGGTAAGAGTCATCATTCACCAGTCTTACCAGTCTTCAACTAGGGGCCTGCATGACGGTTCTACACACCATGGATTTATGGATGCCGCTTGCCCGTTAATTCCGGGACTGGGTACAGGTCACGTGGCTATTATAGATATCAACCAGATTCCCACGACCAGCTTGCAGGATGCTAGGGGGATCATAATCTCAATTTGGAATTTTTAAAGCTATACTAGACTAGTGAGGTAATATAATTGGTTTAGCTAACGCCTAAGATAACGTCATTTCTTAAACGATTTAGTGATCAGCTCCGAGGCAGATTAGTCATTTCTATCCTCTAGTTCTAGTAGATTATATCGTTTCGATTAGCTGCTCTTACTTAGTATTGCTGTCTCGCTGTCGCGCACTCTTCGGCAGAGAAATAAGTGGCTGATTTTGGCATTTGAGCTTTTAGATATTTAAAATTATATATATCCCCTTATAAAGGCACGAGTAGTTAGCGAGACTTACATATCTGCTTAGAAGAGCTATATCTGGGCTTAAGGAAAGCGCCGAATGTATGTTCTTATTATACCTTTCGGTCGCACGTGCCTCGCGACTAATTTAACGTTTCAACCTCAAGTGTCAGGCTCCATGAGGTCAGAAAGGTATTTGACAATTTCATAATGATAGTGTTGCTCTGCGCAGTCTCGAGGTGTTCGGTAATTCCGACACGCGAAATCAGTAATAGTTAGACTTGCTCCCGCATTCACTAACACCTTTACTGCTTCCATGTGACCATACGTCGCTGCATAATGTAAAGGAGTGCCTCCACAAACGTCCTGGATGGATATGTTTGCGTTTGCCAAGATGAGCTCTTGGATGAGGTTAGTAAGGCCGAGTTCTGCTGCCCAATGCAAAACGGTCTTGCCATGAGTAACGCCTCTCTTGTCCATATCGTAGTGCCGACCCCAATCGTTGTTGGCCATTATTTTGATAACCCACGCCAAGGAGTAATTATGGGTAGCAGTGTAGCGAAACAAGTTCTCAAAGCTTTTGCCACCCGATAATTCTGCTCCACGCTTCAAAATCAATTTTACAATATCTGCATTTCCAGTCATTATAGCAAGGCTCAACGGCGTTTCTCTAAGTGTATCCTGATGATTGATGTCTGGAAGATTGTCCAACAGAGGGGCAACTATGGTCCAATCATTCATTTGTTGACGGCTAAACACAAATTTAAGGATGATGTTCTGTTCCATCTCTGTTTGAATCGATGCTCCTTTCTTGATCAACTTCAATGCTACGTCGGACTGTCTATATAAACAAGCGTAATAGAGCGGAGATCTTCTATTATAGTTTAATAAGTTTACATCTGCTTTGCCTGCAAGAAGCATTTTGCAAACTTTTATATTTCCTCTCGATGCAGCGTGATGAAGAGCTGTTTTGCCTATGATTTCACTCTTGATGTTGACATTGGCTTTCGCCCTCAACAGGAATTTGACAATACTATCATGCCCAGCTACGCATGCCAGGATAAGAGGTGTATATTTGTCATAGTCAAGGTAAGGGATGCTGTAGTCAAGTAAAGCATGCGCACCGGCTCCTTTCCTGTTATTCCTATTGCTATACCTGTCAAGAAGACTTTCTAAGCAGCCTTTGACCTTGTAGAATGATGCTAGAGCGAAGACCACATTAGGTGCGTTTGTTGTCCAAGGATAAGTCGAATTAAGTTCGAAAGGTTGGTAATGTTTTAGTGAAAGTATCAACTTCAGGAATGCACCATCAGAGGTTGTGTAGAGTCTGTCAAAGAGGCTCCTCTGAACGACGCCATGCTGGTCTGCCTCAGATGCATGCACAAACAGATAGTTCGCTGAATACTTCAGAAGTACTACTGGATCCTCAAATGGAGGTTGGAGTTCATCAGAAGTGTCAGGCAAGCTATCCGAGTCGGTGTTAAGTGTCAGAGGATCGACGACTTCAGGGTTGGTAATTGGCCTGCCGACTTGATACAAGGTGAGGTATTTCAGATAATCCTCCAAAATTTGCTCTTGGCTGAGTCCTAGGTGTAATGTTTTTAAGTCGGGTTTGAGGAGAAGTAGACCTGATTCTGTGACGAAAAAACTTCGGACTGAATCATGAATGACTTGTACACGAGAATTCAGGGAAGAGCTTTGCGATTCTCGGCGTGAACTGATCTGAAGTTGGCTTTGTCCCTCACGAAATGTTTCGTTATCATTAGACTCATAAACAAATTCATTTCTCCTGCCAAGAGCCGTTCCTGAATCATAGATGACTTCAACTAGGCCTTTGGAACGAGTTCGTAACAAATCGTCAAACCTCTTGCCGGTCGAAAGGTGCTTTGTCTCATTTTGCCACGTCTGGACCAGCTCTTTAGATGGGCTGCCTGATTGAGCTGTGCCTGCTAGCGCCATTGCGTGGCGAAGTTCGCCGGCAGTGAGTTGCCGTTGTGAGAAAAGAACCCATTGCAGGATCTGCAACATATCGCTGCGGCCCTTGCCCTCTTCCAAACTTTCCACGAGCTGCTTATATAAATCATGCAAGCCGGAAGGAACTTTCTCAAGCTCATTGCGTAAACTGCTAATTGGTTGTCCCTCAATAAACATGTCTCTCAATCGGTCCATCACAAGTTTTACCCAAAGAAAGACGCCGCCCGCTTTTTGCAAAAGAGTTTGTTGTAATTCTAATCTCTCCGAATGCTTACATGAGAGTTTGGTTTCCGAAGGGAGCCTTTTATCAATGTAGGCGCTAATATCTTGCTGGTTCCATTCTTCCACATTGATTCTATTGAAGTTCTTGAAACGGATATTTGGATAGTGACGGCTAGAGACACATAAGTTCAAGACCCTACCATCTTTTATGGCATCAGCAACAGCGGTTTCGAAAAGGTCAACGATTTTCAGCATTTCCCCAGTTGTTCCGTCAGTTCCACATTCGTTAAGCGCGTCAATAAAAATCGTCACAGGCCTGATACTCTTCCGCTTAAGGGCTTGGAAAAAGGAGTTGATGATCTCGTTTTGCTTCCAAGTCCAGCTCCCTTGGGTTTCAGTTCTCTGCACAAAAAGTTTAAAAAGGGATTCAGGAATTGGTGTGATCTCCTGAAGAAGCTGGTGTAGCAAAGCCCGAAACAACCCTAAAGTATTCTTTTCCAAATCCTCGCCGCTTCGCGTGGTGAAGTAAAAGCGAAGGATAATTTCATCCCTCTTAGTTTCAGGAGCGGTGAATTGGGTGACCAAGTGCTTCATCATCGTAGATTTTCCTGAACCTGGATGTCCCTCGATGAAAAAGATGCCGTGGTGTTGTGAAAAACTTTGCCTTGCTTTCCATTGTCGAAAGCCTATGTCATCAAGTATCCACTCGGACACAGAATCCGGAAGATCGATCGCGTCATGTTGTGCTTCATAGTCAAAAAACAAGGTTCTCAGGCATTCTATAAAATATCAAACCCGAACCAAATCTTCGTGGAAGTAGTAAGTGTAGCACCTACCCTTTTCGTTCTTTGTCAGAAGTGGATAAATCAAGCCCACTATCTCAAAATTACTGTCAGTAATGGCACTTAAAGGAACAAAGTACTAAACTCCTTTGATAAGATTTAACTAACTACAGTCCATCTAGAGATCGTTTAAAAGGCAAGGAAGTAAGGTCACAAACCCTTTTTCTCTTGCAGACGTTGTCCGCAGAGACGCAACTGGTTTTGGACAATTTGCTGGCTTATGTAATTACGTGTCGCTGCCGCAATGACATTCTTCTTCTTAGACTCATGCAGGACTACATCCTCTAATCCACTCTGAACGTTAAAACGGAAGTAGATGCTGTCCTTGTCAAAAGTGTTGTGTCTTGTATGGAAGTCTTGAGCCGTTTTCTCAGTGTCCGTAGCGATAGCCAATATAGTATCGAGAATTTCTCTTGGGCAGTCTCCAAATGCAGTAGCCTTTGGAACGCCTGTCCCAATGGATATAAGACAACGTAGCTGTGCTTTCAGGTTGTCTGAGGACCAGACATCTTTAGCCTCGTTCCACAATTCGACGATAGGGTTGTTTGCGCCAGTTCCTCCGTCCAAGAAATGTTCACCATATGGTCCTATCACTACAGGGTTGAAGAACGAGGTTGCTGCAGATGTTGCCCGACCCGCCTCCCAGATTTTGGTGTATTTGACAAGATCTCCCCCTCTTCGAGATTCGTAGCTTGCAAGCCGTCGAATACCATGAATCCCTTTGGCGGTGCTGGTGACAAATCTAGCATGAGACTTAGCACAGGAGCAAAGCTAGAACATACTGTAATTTACTTACATCTTGCATTTCCCTTCCGGCTGTAGTAGAAGGGAGTCTTCGTCGATTCCTCGATCCTTCACGACCTGCTTGATAGCATCCTCAAGCAACATGGTATCAAACTGTGCTTGGACTTTCAGTCCTGGGAAACTGACACGGTGGTGCTTTTTGACAAAAATCTTGTCCATCATCTTCATGTATGCTTGCTTACATTCTTCCACAGACATCTCAAGGCGACCCAGCATGATTGCAATGAGACTTATTCGGTTAGGTCTTGAGTCTCCATGGGGAAAATTCAAACTTACCCCCCAGTACTTGTCCCTCCGATCATGTCAAAATATTCACATGGCTTTGGTGGAGATATTGGATCAACGCTTTTCATGACTTCTTCTAGAATGAAGAGCATGGAGAGACCACGAACTCCACCACTGTCCAGAGAGAGCAGAGACAACTGTTGCGGTGCACTCATTATGATGAAATGCTTTGCTGTTGATATATAGAGAGACGCTCTTGGATAAGTGAGGATAATATGTTACTGCTTTAAGAGCTGGTAAGTAGGGAGGAAGAGAGTCTTGGAGGGCGATGAATATGTTACCACAAAATATTATAATACTTTGAGAGAAAAAGAAGCGATGTTGATGTAGCCAGGCTTCCTTTGCACTCTACGTACGCATGGGGTACAGCAGCTGTTCTCCCTCTAAAATATCTACTGAGACGCAGAGAACAATAACTACATGAGGCGTTTTCCCTCCGAACTGGCTGGAGGGCTCGCTGGCACATGGCTGAAAATCCACAATCGAAATTTTTTCAGCTGCTACAGACTACATATCGCCTACTCGACACGAGGTATCTACCGCAAGCCGCATCTTTTGCAGGCATCAAGTTTGCTTGACTTACCAATAGATAACACTTTGCTTATCTTCTTCCCAGTTCGTGGTTTGTCTCAACAGAATTCCAACGTGGCATAATTTCTTGAGCTTCGTTGAGGAGGCCAATAAAGAAAGAGCATCCACCCGAACTGCTTTTGAGGTTCTACAAGCGGAATACTGAGGCGTGGCAGGTTGTGCAATTTACCCATTCCAATTAAAATTTCTTTTTGCAAGGAGAGCAAATGAACAACTTTAGAAATAGCACTAAAAAGTTATAAAGACACTAATGTCTTGGTACTTATATGAATAGTCCCGAGATCATAGCGTCAAAGCGTCAAAAAAGCACTGTAAGGCTATGCAAATATGCTAAATAACGCTGTGGCTACAGGTTAA
Source organism: Neobulgaria alba (assembly GCA_003988965.1). NCBI lineage: Eukaryota > Fungi > Ascomycota > Leotiomycetes > Helotiales > Gelatinodiscaceae > Neobulgaria > Neobulgaria alba. The sequence continues at coordinate 112,466 of QYAM01000051.1, forward strand.
GTGCTCTGTAGTGATTAGTCGGTCTTGAACGGCCATTCAAATGTCGTACAGTAGTACCGTCTGTCGAACGCGGTCTGATCGTTAATCTTAAGTGAATGGCAGGGTTCTCTGATCGGCCCTGGTGAACCGCTTCACGAAGATTTGTGCTCTATCTCCATAGATATAAACATTTATCTTTTGCCGCATCATCGACCGCTGGCAAGTTGTGCCATAAGGAGTAGTTTTTCACATCTTTACGAAGAAACGCGACTATTACTTGAGAGATTGTATTGATCATGACACCAAATCCAACGTCGCGCTCGCCTTCTGTGCAAACAGCGCACAATAGGACCACCAACGCCAAACAGCCATCTCTACAACATTTCCCAATACCGACAGAACAGAGTCGGGCTCGAGGGAGCACTCGCACACTACGCCGCAACTTAGCTCATTCTTTTTATCGCCCTGGTTCTTTGGTATCTTTGGGGGTTTATTGTTACTTGGAGGTATGGTACTTAGATCCAAAGACTTTGGAACGAAGACACCAAAAGCGAGAGCCATTAAGCAAAGTTTCCAAATGATGACTGAGTTGGTGGAGATATTAATAATCATGGATACTGAGGACTGGAATGGCCCAAGACAGCAAGTAAGGCAGGCATTCGTTTGTAGCTGGGACGCCTATACAAAATATGCTTGGGGTATGTTTTGATTTATTACACCCTGTTCGACGTCGTCACATCATGGGAAGAATGTGTTTCCTTGATGCCATACTAATTAATAATTTTATAACACAGGCGCTGATAAGTTCCATCCTCTTTCCAAGCGCGGCTCGCTCATGAGCCCTAACGGGTTGGGCTGGATCATCGTCGATAGTCTAGACACTCTGATGATCATGAACTTGACTTCTCGGGTTGGAGATGCGCGGAAATGGATCACCGAAAGTTTAACTTGGGACCAAGATCAGGACGTGAACACTTTTGAAATGGCAATTCGCATGCTAGGAGGGCTTTTGTCTGCACATTTCCTGACATCGCAGGCATCTGATATTGCATCCGCAAACGATGGCGTCTATCTGACGAAGGCGGTGGATCTAGTTGATCGGCTTTTAGGAGCATACAACTCTGGTTCTGGGATTCCGTACGCTTGCGTTAACCTACGATATAAAAAAGGTATACCTTCCCATAGTGACGGAGGTGCTTTATCGACATCTGAAGCAGGAACACTACAATTAGAAATGAAGTATCTTGGACAGCTTACAAATAAGAAAAAGTACTGGTCAAAAGCTGAGCATGTGATCAAAGTCCTAGATGACAACGACATGAAGGACGGACTGCTTCCAATCTACGTTCATCCAGAGACTGGAAGGTTTGCTTACCAGGAAATTCGCCTCGGAAGTCGTGGCGATTCATATTATGGCAAGTCTATCAATCGACTTGGTACGAGTCACGTGGCTATTATTGAAATCAACTAGATTCGCCCACGGTCAACCCGTAGAATGCTAGGAGGATTATAATCTCAATTGGGAATTTTTGGAGCTATACTAGACTGATAAGATAATATGATTGGTTCAGCTGACGCCCAAGATAACGTCATTTCTAAATCGATTTAGTGATCAGCTCCGACGTATATTGGTCATTTTTGTCTAGTTCTCGATCAGCTGCTCTCACTTTGTATTGCCGTCTCGCTGTCGCGCACTCTTCGGTGGAAAAATAAGTTGCCGATTTTGGCGCCTAAATTTTTGAACATTTAAAATTATACATGTCCCTTATTACGGCACGAGTAGTTAGAGAGACTTACCTAACATATCTGCTTAGAAGAGCTATATCTAGGCTTAAGAAAGGCGTCGAATGTACGTTCTCTCTCAGGTCGTGCTTTTGTCTATTCTGCCTGCTTATCACCAAATAATCTCCTCCCTTATTATTTTGCAGCAGTTTAAGCCTTTCTACAGCCTCTGCTCACTTGGTTAACCGCTAACGCTTTCCATATTCCTACTCAAAGCTCGTTTTTAAAACCTTAAACTTTAACATAGGACTCGGCTTCCATCAAAAAAGCAAGTAACCAATCCCTGAAAACTATGTCTCAAAAATCCTTCTTTGAACAGCTGATTTCCAACTCTTGGCATTCTTCACGTTTGTGTTTGTGACCTCGTCGGCCCTATTATAAATTCCAAATGACACTTTTCTCGTCACGCACGAAAAGTTCATGACTTCAAGAATATGTTCTCCTCCTATCCACCTTCTCCATTTCATATCTTTCATGCATGGGAAACAAGTAAAGTGTTCCTTGGAAGGGAAAGAGCCTGCTATATGACCGAGAGTTCGGTGATGGGTTTAAGAATTTAGGGATGTTGAGGGAGCTTATGTTGTGTAGCCGGTCGTACTTTAGCTTTGATTGGATGGAATTGAGGAGAAAAGAGGGCACTAAAATATTTATACACCTGATTTTAATTACTATTATCCATTTTTATCAAGAGAGGTGAAAATATATCGTAATACTAAAAATTATAGGTATTGCTCACCGCACACCTGACCTAAATATATCAATAAAGTTCTAATATCCCTTTTTTAAGAACAGGATTTAGGACATTAAAAATTATATGTTGTGCTCTCTAATTCTAGGGCTATTATTCTTATTTTATCCATGTTACTTTTAAGGAATAAAGATATATAAGCTACGATCGCTGCTCTTATATTTCATCAAACTGATTTTGTGTGAACTATATTCTGTCCTTATTCTGCTCGGCTATCACCTACCTTATCAACACTTTCTAGATTTACTTTCTAAAAACTGTGAGATATTTATCGATTCATCTTTTCCATTCCCTTCCTATTGCAAGGCTATCCTCGTTCGTCCGAAGAGGTGAATTAATTAGCGCTCGGGCAGGACTCAACATAAACACCAGCAAAGGACTTATCCGTCCTTTCCCATAGACCCCCAACAACTCTACTCCACTAACGACAACCTACACCACCACTCCAACAACAAAGTCAAATCATACCCTCTACCCATTAAGAAACAACCACAATCTTCAAACATGAAGTTCAACGTAAGCCTTCCTTCCCATTTTCTCGGAGAAACCTTAATCAATAATATAATATCTAACAAACCTCAGATCATCGCAAGTGCCATCATGGCAACCCTCATCACATTTTCCTCCGCAAGACATCCATACTTCCCAGAACAAAACACTCAACACATCGAAGAGCGTATCGTTCATCCAACCACCTCCACCCATACTCAAAACCTACCTCTCGCAACTCCCATTCAACAAAGAAACGGCCCTCACGGGATCAAAGGACGCTTCATCCATCCTACAGCCTCAGTCCATACCCTCGTCACTTCAACCCCTACACCCACCCCTCATCATCTCCAGAATCGTGATTTGGCATGCAAACCCAACACCATACCTTCTCCAACCACCTCTACCACGATTAACTCTTCAACTACACCCACATCCATAATCCCCGAACCCACAACCTCAACCACCCTCCCACCCTCCGCCTCCCTCTCCCTCTCCCTCTCAACCCGAACATATACCCACACCTACCCAACCACCACACGAACATGGACACAAACCGAGACGAAAACAATCTACGCCACTATTACGAACGGTGCTTATCGTCTTTTGTAAAAGAGGGGAGTCTAGGATCTCTCATTTCCTTTTCTTTCATTTCATTTTTTTCTACCAGGAGATTTTTTCTAGAGGGGGGGAAGATGGATTGGGATGGGCTGATTTGGTTATTTAAGGTGAGGGTGAGGGTGAGGGATCATGGACTGGTTTGGGATGTGGTAGATGTAGAGGGGGGAAGTAAATGAGAAATGAAGAAATGAAGAAAACTTGGGGGATGAAGTATTCAACGTTTTGTTAGGCATTAGATATGGGACTTTTAGGTTAGTCCGAGATTAAGCAATACAGATAAAAATTAGACGTATTTAACCTGTACATTGTAAGTTTCAGGTGATCAGTCTAAATTTATTTCGTTTTCACCCCTTGCTAGGATTCGTGAACTCTAGTGAATTCTTTGTTTAAAAAAGGGGGGTTAAAGGAGATAAAGGACGTGCGATTTTTATTAAGTTTCTAAGAGAAATAAAACTCTATATAGTGTATATCGCTAATAAAGAGAGCCCAGATATGGATATGTTTTTGGAAAAAAAAGGCATCGTAATGCTTTCGATAATATTAGGATTTCATAAGCTACTCATATATCCCAAAATCTCATCTCTAAGACGATTGGCCGGACCTTCCCTCAGCAGCGCCCGCTCTCAGCTCCCTCCCAACCTCCAAATCCATCCTCAACTCCTCACTATCCCTCTCCCTTCCGCCTTCCTTCCCCCTCCCCCCAAACAAACACTCCCACAAATCGTCCTTTTTAACCATCTCCCCTCCCTTCCCACCTTTATCCAACAACCCTCCTATTTCCATCCTCTGCAACTCCAACGAATTCGCTTCTTCTAGATCCCCATCTCCTATTTTCCCATCATCCTTCTTCTTCCCTTTGCCTCTCCCACTGCTAAGTCTCCGATCAATATGTTTCATTCTTCTTTTCACCGAGAGTCTGTGAATAGACTCTTCAACCGTCCCTGCAACCAGGTAAAGCCAAACATTAGTCTCCTGCTGCTGACCGATTCGATCAACACGGGCAATGGCTTGTAACTCCAGAGCAGTGTTTAGAAGTGGCTCGGTTAAGAACACATGGCTTGCATTAACAAGATTCAATCCAGATGAATGAGCTCGGGCATGGAGTAGAAAACATTCCACGCTCGGATCTTCTTTGAATTTTTCTATACCGTTGGGTTTATCAATTGACGAGAAATTGATTCGGAATTTTTGAAATGCTTGGGCAAGAACATCGAGGAAATCTTTGAACTGAGAGAAGATGATGGATTTTGCCCCTGGATCGGATTCCCGTAACCAGATGAGATGACGTGCTAAGGTATCAACTTTGGTTGTGAAAGATGGACCGTCTAAATCTATGTTTTTGATTTCCGCGAGTGTTTGTTTACTAATCTCGGAGTATATCGCCGATTTGCTCGATTTTACCTCCGAGGATGATTTTTCGTTGGTATTTCCTTGGGGTTCCTCAGTGTGAAGGGAGAGTTCTTGTGGTTTGTAGGTGATTGCGTGTAAATCTGCCTGGACTAGTTTCCTTTTACAAACTGGGCAATTGTGATGTGCTAAACAATGTTAGCAGGATTCTTTAAAGAACATCTTGATGCTTCTTACAATGCCACCATAGACCAATACACTCCTTGCAATAGGTATGACCACAGACCGTCAGGGCTCCAATTTCAAATTCCTCTCGACAGATCACACATATTCTTTGCTCTTGTGGATCGGATGATTCTATTTTGAGATGTTCTAAGTAACGGCGTTTTGACTTGGCGGCAGCGATTTTAGTGGAAAGCCGTTCTTCATCACGAATCATTTTTGTGAGCGTTCTTTCGTCATTTATGCCATCGTACAAGCCCACCATATCGGAGATTTGCTGAAGTTGACGGTAATACTCCACCCTAGTGTTCATAGCACTTGTAAAGAGCTCTAACTCTTTTTCTAGTGCTACTGCCACCTTCAGTTGCTCACTCAATTGTTTTTGGACTGTTCGAAGCCCCCTTTCAGCCAGAATTAATTCATTTTGAGCCCTGGAAGCCCTGGAAGCCCCGGATTCTGCATCAAACTTCAACGTGCTAGCAAGTGCCCGAAGTTCCGACACCAAGCCTCGCACAGAGCCGATTGTTTTATCTGGCTTTAGTTGCGAGCGTATACCGAGTAATTGAATGGTTCTCTCAGGAAATGGTCCATTGCCTTCGTTTGCGAGCTTTAGACTGGTTTTGGCCTCATTTTCGATCAACAGATTTGTCTGGCCAGTAAGAGTCTCATGTCGGTCAGCGATTACCGATCGGAGAGCTTGAACGTATACGAGGACCTCGTCTTGGGTTTTCGTTGATTCTTCGTACTCATCACCTTTGATCTCGACCCCTTCATCCTCATCAACCAAAGGACGTAGCAACAGTTGAATAGTTTGCTCTCGCCATTCATCGAGCTGATTTGCCTGTGCATCAAGAGCTGCCGCTAATTCATCCAGACGCTCAATTATTCGACGGCTCTCGATACCACCTCTTGGAATATCCGTGGGGAACTCTGGAATCTCAGCAAATTCCTGTTTTGATCCTTTATGGGAAATAACCGTCATGTGTCTGTCGGCTTTGCGCAGGATCTGTTTATGAAGTCTGTCAGTCTCTATTGCTGCTGGAGCTTCTTGTGGGTAGAGTAAGAGACATTAAATCGACAACGCCTTTAGTAATAATTTATATTGGGGGCACACTAGGGAAGTTTGTTTAAGAAACTCGAAGAATCTTGCTCTTTTGAATGAGACACTCTCTTTTTCGCAGCACTTTCCCCATCTCTAGGGAGAGGTGTTATGCTGATAATTTATGAAAAATTGCTGCTCACCTCTTGAAGGATTTCCTGTCTCAACTTTTTGGCCTCTTCGTAACCACCGACTTCAAGCTCCTCAAGTGCATGAAACTCTGGTGAGTCTGGACGCGTCCATTCTTCATTAGATTTGATCTGAAAATAGGCATTTGCCTTGAAAAATATTGCCATATGCTGAACTTCCAAAGCCCCTCGTAACCGAAGCCGAAATTTGCCAAGTCTCGAGGATGGGTCTACCCTACGCCTCTATGTTAGTATGAAAAAAAAAAGGGGGGGGGGCTGGGGAGAATATGAGCTTACTCTTCATCCTTATCAGTATCGTCGGTGGCGGGGTGGCTGAGAGAATCGTCTTTGTTAGCCAGTACTTCGCTTGCATGTCCCTCTTGCTCTAGCAGGTCTCGGCATTCTTGAACGACAGCAGCAGACTCCTGCACAACTTCTTCCCAAATGGCAAGAGCCTCTTTGACTCTCGGGGAATTCTCAAACAACTGGCCTCTTTTGAGCTTTGCGGTGAGAAGTGCTCGTTGATCAGCTCTGATCGAGACATCAGATTGTTCAATCATGACTTCTAGGACTTGGTCTATTGTACGCAGCGGTCCATCGCTCTTCCCCAAAGCTCGTCGATTCCGGCCACCTACTTCAGGATGAAGAGCAGTTTGTCTTAAGCGAACTAACCACCCTCGCATTGCTTCTGCAGCAGTTTCGGGATCCCATGTCTCAAGAATTGGAGCACCCTGCGGGTCCACGCCAAGATCAGAGCACATTTGTGTAAACAATTCCCGGTAGTATTGCTCCTCGATTGGAGTAAATGGCATAGTGATTACATATCGTCTTTGAGATGGAAGCTTTAGTTCATCTCGAACATCCCTCTTATTGTGCCTAAGGGCAAGCTCGCTCAAGATCTTCTTGAAGTCCGATTTATGAGAGGATATCAGAGAGGTCCAGACATGCTTGATCGAAGCATATGGTTCGCAACGGAGGAAAACGAGGAGACCCAAAACATCCGACACGTTCTTCCTGATTGGGGTCCCGGTGACACACCAAGCATTGATGCGTGGGATCAATCTTGCAACAACAGCGGCCTGACTCACACCGGTTTCTATCATCTGAGCTTCATCCATTACACAACGCCACCATGAAAGCATCATCAAAGGAGATTTGGGCCGTGGGTACTTAGGCTCCTTGCGGAGTGTCTTTGTGGGATTCAATGCAGTGAAGTGGATTTCGGCTGCAAGAACACTATACGTCGAAATCACAACATCCGACGTGGCAAGGAGATCAAGGAGTTCCTTATAGTCCATATTGCTGTAGGCTGATATTCCTTCGTAATGAGTGACTTTTAATTTGGGTGCATGGCGCTTGATTTCCGACATCCACTGCATCAATATTGATTGGGGAGCGATAATGAGTGTAGCTCCTGTTGGGCGAATGTTACTGCCAGTGAATGCATCATAGACAGAGGCTAAATCTCCTAAAACACGTTTGTGTAGTGATATTAGAGATATCATTTCCACAGTCTTTCCCAAACCCATTTCCTCGGCCAATATGCCACCTTTGAGTTGCATCTTCTCGTGCGAAAAGGGGTTGGCATCCAAGGTCACAACACCAAATAAGTGACTGACAAAGCAGGGTTGCCCTGTTGAATCTGTCGCTGCCTGGAAAGAAATTGGTAAAGGGTTTTGGGAGGGAGGACTTGACTTTGTAATCCCCTTCCCCGACCATTCGACACCCTCCTTTCGCAGCAACCACTGTACGGCCCTTTTCTGAAAGGGGTATAGATCTGCCTTCAAATTCTCAACCTGTATCGAAGCCGCGATGGGATCATCACTGTCAGGAGTATGGACACTCTGATAGAAGTCTTGTGGAGACCATTTTTCCAATTTGGCATTTGAGCTAGGAAAGTACCTGTTGAGCACCTGGGATAGTGCTTTGGTTTTTAACGGGAAACTTGGGACATGATATGGTGAGGAAGTAATATTCCATTTTAGGGTAAACGCCATCTGCAGATAGTATCCCCCATCCCGATGAACAATGGATGTTCCAATTTCAGTCCATAACTTGCCCTCGGCACTAGCCCATCTTTTGTGCTGTTGGTCTACTAGAAGAGCTAGGTGCACATCGTTATGAGACTTCTGTGGTGGCAACAAGGCATGAAAAATGGTTTGCCTCCTTTCATCGCGAATCTCGATGTAGTCCCCGCGATGGAAAACGTATTTCAACATATCGCTTTTGCTTATTGGTAATGTGAGCTGCGGCAAATTGGGATTCATGCAAGGGATATCCCACGTCGATCGATTAACGATGATATGTGGGAGCTCTGGCTCGGGGGGCATCACTCGTAGCTTCTTTCTTGGGGGCTCTGCGGACTTCACGGATCCCGAGATAAGATGGATGAGGTTGTCCGTTAAGACCATTGGGGGATGTGAATTGCCATCAGAGCTTGAACCGGAGGCGGCTAGCGAAGTTTCGTGGCTTTGTAAATCTGGGACGGCGCCTTGCATTTGCGATGCATCGTGAAAGCGGGTAACCCTTCGACTTCCTCGCCCTGCTGCCGCCGCTGCACCACGACCGGACCCTCGAAGTCGAACCATGGGGAAGGTGGAAACTCGGAGATACAGAGTAACAAGTCACCTAGTGCGAGGACGCTTCGGCGGTGGAGGGTTGGTGGAAAGCGTCTGGACGATGGCTGCCCATGGCCTGTGATTCCTTGACAGATCTTGCGCTGGCAAGGAGGTAGAGGGGGGCGGTGGAGCATGCGGAAAATGAAAAAGAAATGGAAAGAAGACAAACGCGAAGGAGAGGAGGCACGAGAGCTCTGGAAACGAGAAGCTGCCTGCCCTGCCTAGTGGTGCCTGTTGAGGCTTGGCGCTGCCGATAAGTGCTTATCGCGCCCCGGACTTTGCACGAGCCACTGTGGCTGGCATCCGATGTGGCTGCCACACTATGGCCCGTGCTGGCGGCATTCTCCATCCAAACACAATTTTGACGACAAGATGTTGTCGAGCCCAAAGCTTAATATAAGGGTATAACACCCCCCCCCAGTATCGCAAGCTACAGTAGGCAATCTTACTCGGTCCAATGTCTTGAGAGCTCAATTGATCATTTGTCCAGGCACAGCAATCATGGCAGGCAGGTCCCCGCGCATACTCGGCATCCCCTCCTTCCTCCTCCCAAATCAACGGGGACCTACACATTCGCAAATCCGATGGCTTTCACAGAAGATCAGGGCCCCAATACCACCTCCGACACCCTTCGTCCCCGATACACAAACGTTTCTGACCCTAATTGGCCGCAATCTCAGCCAGCACGCTTCAAAAATCCCCTCATGGCGGGCACTCTTCAGATACAGTGGAGAGCAGTTCAAAGAATTGGGCATTGAGCCTCCGCGCACCCGCCGATATTTGCTACGTTGGGTCCAGAAGTTCCGTGATGGAGAATATGGAATTGGCGGGGATTTGCAGCATGTAAAAGACGGTGTCGCCTTACTTCGTGTGGCTGAGTTGCCAATACCTGGCGGCTCTGACGATGACGCTTCATTGCTGAGGAAGCGTAAGGTGGTTGTTAATGTGCCTGCAGATGAAACTGCGTCCGCCTTGCCTATTGACCAGTTCCCAAGGGTGAAAGGCGTCAAGGTAAAACATGCCTGTGCTATCACGGGATCTCACGTCCTTCCGGCTAAGGGAAAGGGCAATGCGATCATCAAAGTAGAGGAAGGATTATGGGAGGATCGAAGAGGGCGGAAGATTGATGGTGGAGAACGCCGGCAAGCCGAGGTTCGATCAAAGAGGAGGGCAGAAGAAAGGAAAGCCGCAAGATAGAGTCGGCCTTGTGTGACAGTTGTTGATAGAGGGAGTTCGTTGCTGTAAAATTATATTGAGGCTATGCAACATGGCATTAGGATCTTGGTGGCTTGTTGGTGGCATGTTACAGGAGCCATCGCCTCTGCCCGGTTCAGTGTGAGCAAAGTTTGAGCCTCTTAATGGCTGCAGATGAGTTGTAATCCAAGCCAGCGCAGGATTTTTTGGGGATATCTAGCTCCTTCTCATTGTGTTCTCCACTATGGAGGTACTTAATCTGCTTCACAGAAATTATGTGCGCATATATCTTCAAATGTGAAAGTGGTCTTGGAGACGGCAATCTCAGCCTTACGGCTCACGGGGAGGTGAAAATGTGCAGGATGCGGGCCCTTACACATCTGGGTTGCTGGTAGGTAATTGTGGTGGCTGAGAAGCTCATTCGCGACCGTCCTGCTTGGCCCCAGGTCGTCCTGACGCCCAGGATCGCCCCAAACTTGAAGTTCGGGTGATAAATACTCCACGATGACATATGAGTGTGGGATGGCGAGGAGTTGGAATTGTTCAGCTCGTGGATGCCGGGGTGTAATCCTTAAAGAAGAACCCCCCGTTCGATCGCGTCTGCCGTCCCCCGTTGCACGAGCACAGCGCGGCTCCCAGAGCCCTCCCACCTGGTCTCAAGGTGGTGGTGGGATGGACCAGCTCCCTCGCAACCAACGATGGCGGGGCGAGAGACGGGCCCAGACAGAAGGGAGCCAGCGGGGAGGAGGGTGTGAGGAGACCGACTGTGAGGCGCCAGACCATCCCAAGTCGAGAATCTTGTTCACCCACGGCGCCCTCGCCCATGCACGGTGTGGGTGTCATCGGGATGAATGTGGTTTCCTGGAGATGCAGCAATATGTTCTCGAAGACTCATCCCCATGATCCCATCTATATCCCCGTCGCCCAAAAACGACCGCGAGGGAGCCTAATACGCAGGTACAGGAGCGGAGCGGCTAACCCTAACGGCGCATGGATGCCTTCTCTCGCGAGAAGGCTTTCTCTTCTTCCCCTCACACCCAGCGCCGTTTCCACAGCAGAATTCCGGAGTGGGAGCCATTCCCCGGGCAATATCTCCACCCCTCGTGCGGTGTGTCTTCAAACCGCTGCCCTTCTGCGTCCCTGCTCGGAGCGGTGGTGGGAAAGAGACCGTGGCCAGGATAATCGCGTCCTGGCTAGGTATACGAACAGTCCAAACGAGGTCACATGTGGGCTAGATCCAATCATAGCAAGGCTGCCATTCGACCTGAGATGAGGCTGCCTTACAGGAACGGGTTTAGGGCTCGTCTTGCCTGTATGAGAGCTCTCGTCCCAGGTGCGTCTGCGTCACAGTCTAGTTTTTGCTATGTGTCTAAACTCCTTTCGAGGCAGTGCTGTCTATTTAGATCTTGATGATTCCAACTTATAGCCACACAAGTTCTTCCATGGTTTATATAAAGACAGTCCTGTCCAATCTAGGACTTTTCCATATATCATCCTCTCACAGTGTACCTAAACTGGCCTACCTCATCTCTTGTTTCACCTCAGTCATATTGCCTTCTGGATTCTTGGAGCATCTTCTTGCATTTGCAGCACTTTCATTTCGTTTTTGATAGAGCATATCAGCATATCCCCTTTTACCGATTCCATGGTCCTGTGATTTGTGAATGGTGTCTCTAAGCTCTGTGCATTCGAATGATCAAGTGCCAATCCAGCACTTGAACCAAAAGGTAGATGTAAGTCCAACTTTCCGTCCTAGGGGGTAGTCAAATTTGGGTTAACCGCATCTACATAGGGACTCTAAGGTTGATGAGAAGCAAACTGCTGAAAACGTCCCTCAAGAACAGTCAAACCAAACCATTCCTCGAATCACAATTGATCATTCTGATCAAGATCGAACACTCGATTACGAGTCATCCTCTTCAATTGAAGTCGGAATGTCTTCATCTCACCGCACTTCTCATCAATCTCCCACCTCCAAGGGCAAGCACACTCACACTTCGTCCAAATCCAAGAAGGACGATTGGTCAGACATCACAGACCCTGAAGAGAGAAGACGCGTTCAGAATCGAATCGCTCAGAGAAAATTCCGTAAGCTTCATGCAAGTGTTCAATGTAGTTTATTCTAACACTTTTAAACAGGAGATAAGACTAAAGAGGCTAAGGAACGTCAGGAAAGAGATGCTGAAAACAGGGCTCAAGCTGGCAACGCCTACCATACTCCAGACCCGCGGGAAATGGCGAATAATGATGAGCCTTCTGGACTCCCCTGGGGTTCCATCTCTATGAGGCATGTGGTATCAAAGGGTAAAGCGAAGGAGGAGGAATCTCGTCGCGGTTCTAGAGCCAATGACGACGGGCGAGCTTATGACACTCGAACGCCAACTTATGAAGAACGAGAAGCCTATTATGGGGGCGAATCAGCGGCTTATTATGATGATGGAGATCGTGGATATTATGAGTACGGTAGTGGAAGTGGAAGTTATGGTGGAAGTTCTCGTTAGTTCTCGGGTTTCTTGTAATTCTCGGGTGAGACCTCAAAGGCTAGTAAAAATTACTCGAATTGACAGATTCCTCTAGGTCGTTTGAGCATTCTCTTCGGAGGCATTCTGGTGGTGTATGATATCCACGTTATAAGATTCCTTACTTTCTTTACTCTCTTTGGAACCCTATCTTTGTTCGAATTAGATTTCTTGCTTTTTGTTCGCTTTTGTTTTTGGAAATCTTGGGGGCGCAGGAAGCATCTCTCCACATGCGGCAGTTGTGATGCTTGGTGATATCTAAGGGTCATCGTTCGGTTCGAGACAAATATCTTCTTTAGGATTCTTTTTTTTTTTGGTTTAGTGTTAGCATAAGATTTATGGAATTTGGTCATGGGAGCATTGTAGAACTTCCGATTTCCTTAGTATTATGGGTCTGTCCAACTTTCGTTTACTCTCGTTCAGCTCTCCATGCATGTCGATTTAGATATAGAAAATCTCAAGCAAGACTAGATGGGCGGGTTATGCCTAGTCAAGAAATGTCCTATAGAATGTAAGAGTTTGTATTGTTACACATTATAATCTGACATCTCACCTGAGGTCAAACCGGGTTTCTCAACGTTTCCCTGTACTCTATCTGTACTATATATAAGTTTCGGTCTTGGCTCCAATAAGAAACCCTAGAGGTCCAACGTCATTTTAGAGTTTCCAGTACTGCAAAGCTCGAGACCCATATGTGTGACTCCGAAATTTGATCAGCTGTACCAACTACCTCGTAGTCAGCGACCGACCTGTAATATGACTCAAAACTTGCCCTCGTTTTCGCTTGGCGTTTCCTATGTGCCTCTTGAAAACTTATCCATGGTACCGTCCTCTCTGTAACGAGAAGGGTTGGCCATGATCGGCTACAAGGGTTTACTGCAAGTCCCGCAACCCGCGCTTTTCTGCGGCTGAAGGATTCAGGATTGAAGCCACTTCAGCTTTTACTTCCATTCACGATGCTATCTCGACCCTTGGACAGATGCTCATTTCTGAAACGGGAATGGCCCTTTCCATGAAAATAGACCAGAATAGATGGTCTGTCAGGAAGAGATATTCTTAGTGAAGTGGGAGTATTGGACCAGGTAGAGGGGAAAGAGTTCCTTACTAACATAGGAGTGAAAACATTTATTGAATTGATCGGTAAAACCTGGGATGCTATTACTGGAAAGCCCTATACTGCTCCAATCGCCCATTCACAGTTGGTGTGTCCGTGATTGGATTATTTTAGAGCAGTCGCCGAGCTGGGCTAAGGGAGCAGTGTGGAGTATGGAGAGGCATCGCTAAAATAAGCTTTACGCAGGGGTACTCTATCGTGACGACCGCGAAGCTCAGGGCAGGCGCAGTTGTTGCAAGGAACTCCTCCCAATCGCCAACAACATCAATACCATCTCCACGCGGCAAGCACGAACGACAAGATTTTCCCACCAAGCCCACTCTAGATAGCCGTCATCAAGCCTATTCGGTCAGTTTGCGCGCTGATAGTGTTGGCGCGGGGCCTCTCCGCCGGTCAGAACCGTCGCTGCCATGGCCTCTCGTAGTTTCAGAGCGACGTCGCCCGGGTCAACAGTCTCGGTCGATGATCACGAAAACATGACGACACAAGCTTCTTCGCCAGCGCGTCCAGACCCGAGAAGCTCCCTACAACATGTTCTTGGCGACACCGAATCCCAGCGCAACACCCCTTCGATATCACGGCACCAAAACGAGATGACTGAGGACGAGGATGCGAGAACACCAGGAGGGGAAGCTCTCTCGGGGGCCCCAGTAAAGGCTGCAGTGAGCACAGGGAGAAAGCGGAAGGATCCATCGGCGGGAGGTGCACAGGGCTCTGCTCAGTACACTGGAAACAAGATAAAGCATTTGAAGAAGGATGATGGGGAGCCTCTCTGGCGGAAAGATATACAATATGACTTCCTGAAAGCCGTGTTCGAGAATGATCTGCCTGTCTTTACCAACAGCTACGAGCCGATCGGCTACCCGAAGCAGACGTTTGCGAGCTTGTATATCGATACTATGGCGAGGAGCAGCAAGACGAGTAAGATTCTGAGGGACAAGCTTCTCACCGAGCATGAGCCTGCAAAGAACATGGCAATGGTGTGTCTACTGGTCAATTTGGGTCGAATGAATACTACATTGAACTGTGGGTAATTCGCCGTCTCGAGCTACTTATAATACTGATGGAGCGTAGTCTTTCCTGAAATGCGAGCACAGCTTCGAACATATCATGCCATTCCCTCCCTACAAGCGCATCAAGACCCAAACTCATATAAACAGCTCCAAGATGCTCCGCGACTAAAATCTATTCTTAAAGGAGCATCCGAAGATCGGCAAGAGCCAAATTCCCTCGAAAAAATTAAAGCACATTTTGTGCCTAGGACGAATCCTGTCAATCTGATCTTTGTGCTTGCCCAATTTGCTCCCAAGATCACCGAATTACACTTCCCTCCTACGTACGATTTTTACGACATCCTCATGAAAACGGATATATCCAGCACATCGAGAGCGCGAGCCTTCCTATGGCTATTATGGTTTTACCTCGAGTCAGACTTTACGGAAGAAGGTGCCGAGGAGAATCCTTTTGGCGCAGGAATAGATTATGGTATGAATGTAGCAAACCAGGGAGTTCCGCGATTTGATCCTTTAACTGAGGAGGAAGAGAAGTTGGAGAATGTGGACACAACAGAGGAAGAGGAGTATGGTTATACGAAGATGAGGGAGAGAAAGCGTATAATCGAAGCCGATCAAATTGCCTTCCAAGCCGAACATGGACCACCAAAGAGAGGTCCAAAACCCAAGCTGCATCTCCCTCCAGAGGATGGTGGACCTGGCCAAGCCATATTCATGGGTCGTATGCAACCAAAACTCAACGAACTTGGAGGAAGTCCAGCAATCAATCGCATTAGGCCTAAATACGACTCTGATCTCGATAGTACTCGATCTACCCCTCCTCCTCGAGCCTTGGGAACTATGCGTTTGCAGGGTGTAATGAACAAACCAAGAGGCTCTCTCAAACATCAAGTTATGGAGGGCTCATCCCCTGTTGCCCATGCTGGGGAAGGTATGATCCGTCGATCACGTCCCCTGACAGCGCACCAGTTAGCTGTTGAGCAGAATCGGAACCAACGGGTAGATTATATCCTCAGCCGGGGAATTCGAAAGAGGCATCATCAGGTGAGGAAGGTTCGAAAACAACAAGGCGTATTCTGGCGAGCGTTACAGAGGACACAGAAAATGGTTGACCCATTCGATGACAGTGAAGACGAAGAGAACCTCACGAAGCATCCTGGGATATTCAAAGAACGTGGATTTGGGGGCCTTGTTCAGCTCGAAGAAGAGGAAGATGATTTCGGTGAGGAGATGTCGGCCTATGCTGCTGCTATTCGGCGTATGGGTAGGAGGCTCGATCGCTGGGATGCACAGCAAGATCTCAACCTAGGTGTGATGGGAACGAGTCGAGTATCTCAGAAAAGGCCTTCCGTTCCAAATGGCCAGGATTCCATTCAGGACAATGATGAAACGGAGGATGAGAGGCCACCTGAGAGAATCCACAAGAAACATGCGAATGGTACCACTCGTCTATCCGAAGAAGATTTAGATGACATGGAGAAAGATATTGTAGGGTTGAGAAGTGATGTCGAGGATAACCCAGATGGTGACGAGGATCTTGATGATGTGGAGAAAGAATTGTTGGGAATAAGAGGTGATGAGACTGAGGAAGAAGGCAGTGACGGTGCTATGGATGTCGATTAGGTGGATTTGTAAGATTATGTTGTAAAGGAGTTGTATTGTGTGCAAGATTTGGGCGCCAGAATCGTATCATAGAGTGGCACCCTCTTGGACTCATTGGGCATTGGCCAGTCAAGAGTTGTATGTGAGTGGACTTTTTATGATATTTCATGGTGAGGATGGGTTTAGGTTCTAAGGATGGAATGGAATGGAATGGAGCTGGCTGGGTCGTTTAAAAGAGTCTTACCTGTTTGAAGGATGCCTTTGTGTTAGATTATGATTTATATATTATTATTTTTTGGCTCGGCTACCTATATGTTATTTCACACTTTGAACTTTGGTTTATTATGGTATCGTAGACTGGTTGGGATCTCTTGATGATTGGAGGTTAGTTGGATAAAGATATTTATTAAAGTACTAGGCTATATTATTTTATTTTAAAAAAGAGTAGGCAAACGTGGAGGTTATGGGTTTGGAGATATCTATTAATGCCTGATATTATACTATTTTACTTAAAAATATAAAGACATGTATAAAAGTTAGTAGCCAGAGTTATCTACTGAAGTTATATTATTTTATCTAAAAATAGTAGGCTGAGGTAGAGATCTATATCTTAGAGTTATCTGCTAAAGTACTTAGTTATACTTTTTTTTATTTGAAGAAGATCAGACATGCGCGGAGGTCTGTATTGAAGCCTCGGGAGTGAGCCCAGGTGGAACGACCTCTAGTAAAGATCTTGATGATAGTAACAAGTACTCAAGTGGACACCCCGAGGACTGAAGTAGAGGAATGTTCCATGTGAATTGCGATTGGGGGTAAGGGTTTTTTACTGTATAGATGATATACATTTGAGGGTGCTCTAGGGATAATAAGACAAAGAGAAATAATTTTCACCATAAGCGGGTACAAGGACGTGGGCAGGATCAGCGATTGCTTCGGGGGGGTGCCGCGCGTCGAAATCAACCAAAGAGAGATTTTAAGCTCGAGGAGCCGCTTAAGCCCTCGCATAGGACCGCTCTCTTGCTTTATTGGAATCACACGTGGGTCCACTTAACAAATATTGGTTTCTCGACTCCCTTCGCACATACTTAATTAACACTCTACTTTAAACCCCCACCGACAAAGTCTCGAAATTGAGAGACCTAAAACAAAAGAAACATTTCCTGTATGTGTATAATTTGTACCCAATTCGACATAAACGCAAACCATTCTTTCCCCCAACAAAAAACATAATCAAACGTCAAAGAATTATTCATGAAGCTTTATTTATCGCAATATATTTGTCACAACTCATTTTTCCTCTCTTGTCTCCCTTTGCACTCTCGTTCTCTATGTCCCTTACAAAGTGATTCCTATGTGCTTTCCTCGTTCCGCTAATGCTTTGGTCTTGCTGGTTCGGTTTTGAGTTTTTGAACTCTCCCCACTGTTTGGCTTTGTCCCATCTTAACCTGATTGGACCTTAAGCTCCACGATACGCCCTTTCTTGCCCGTCTCTGATTTGAATACCCAATCAGCTGCCAACCTGCTCTTCTCGTAGACTTGTTGTTCCCAGAAATCCATCCCCTTTTCTATCGGGATACTAAGATCAACTCTCACTGCATACTTAATCTTGAAATGTATCCATTTCTCCGAGGCCCCTTTAGTAAATGACATCATAGTTAATTTATCCCTCTGGACTATCGCCCAACCTTTCAGAAAACTGTTAGTTTCATGGCTACGCACTGGTGCATGCTGCAGAGGGGTGTCTGGGGATATTACATTAGCAAAGGTGCCTTTGTTTGGTAGGGTCTTTGGTAGTGAATTTGCTGGGGATGTGCAAGAAAATGGCGCCAGGAGGATAGCTAAGAGAAGGTAGGGCTTATACATGGAGTGCATGTTGACTTTGAAATTCCTTGGAGTCGTGTATGGAGAATGCTCTATGGAGGAAAAGATAAGCAGAATGCCCGAGAAAGTTTTCTGTTGATTTAACCAATGCTTGAAGAGCAATTATAAATGCATATGTTTCTGAGTTTGGATAAGGGGAGGGAGAATGGGTGAAGAGTTGGGGGAAAAGATGGTTCAACATATGAATAATCAATGGGTGTCTTATATACTCATACGAGCTTGCAGGTTTAAACCCAGCTGTTGTATATCCCCAATCCAACTAGTAGATTTCGGCAGGAATCCCATCACCTTCAGGACATGTATATTTTGATTCAAGCTAAGCTAACAACGATACTCTCATCCTTTTTAATCGAGGGATCTTCATGAGGAGCTCATTGGGAGACTTTTCCCCGAGCCAGTCCTAACAGGCCAGCCCTTACATTCTCTCAACCATACTCATTGCCGTCGAGCCAAAAACAAAGAACACCCATGCCACTCGCAACTAAGCGGTCCTAGCGAAATGGGTTAGCGTAGGTTGGCTTTAACCTCCGGAGTCAGGTCTAAGCCGAAGACTGCGTAGGTGAGCCTATTGTCCTGGATCTTCCGCGCAAAACAGAATTTAGCCAATGATACCTTATCTTTGAGCTGCAGCTTAAATAATTGCGTTTGAGTTACTCGTAACTTAAGTCCATGCGGTAACTTATTTAGAGACACCAATAATCTTAAGGTATTCCGACCCTATTAACAAGATCTGCTGGCAATTAAAAGAAATACAACTAAAAAATTGCTAAAGGATTACAATAGATAGTCGAGGTTAGTGTTATAAATTCCTTTCTTTACTCATTTATGCCAAATGTGGCTCGGTTTGCGCAATGCTCCCCCTTGAATTCAATGCTGCTCCATTGGTTTCGGTACCAGACTCCCGGGCCCTCCACTCAATATCTGCACCTTTCTTTTCTTTTCGTGTTGGGCTGCAAGGTAGGAGGATAGGTATGGCATTCGCTTGTAGAAATTAAGACAGCTCTGGTCGGCCTTATGTGTTAAGAAAAAGGGGACTGTCTGTTGAGATGCTTCAGGGTAAGGAATACTAACAAGGCTGGACGATTCAAAAAGCTGCGATTTCTTTGGGGTTCTTTGGCTACCAGACTTTCTGATATTAAATATTTTAGAGTGGCTTAGTTAGCCATTTAAACGGCCGGATTAAGAAAGGGATTAGAAGGCCTCTTAAAAGACGAGGGGATGAGTTTGGGTAGCTTGCTATCGCGACTCAAACCAATGCCATGTTTAAAGGTCCAGGATGATGTAGCTTGGTGGGCTCTAGCTAGAGTCGCCGCATGTCAGATAGTCATCAGAGCCACTGTAGCAATCCCTGAATCGATAGGAACACCATTTGAAATGGTTCCGACTGCTGCATTTGAAGCAAGATTATCTGTTTCGATAATGGAGCCAAACTGTTCAAGACCCATCTTCAAAGCATGTTCAGCGCCCTCCACAAATCCAATAGGGTGTGCTGCAACTGACTCATTGTCTGTGCTGTCGAATAATTAGCAGCTTCACACGCTCTATGAGATGCAGCCATTTGCGTTCCTACACTAGCAACGTGTATCATCCTTCGGCCAACCGCTCCTCCAACACCCAACATAACCTCGAGTTTCTGTTCGACGATGCTATATTAGCGACCACTAAAAGCACATCCCACAAAAGCCACACCCCGGTCCAAGCACCTAGGCTTGCACAACCAAGTACTATTGCTCCATTGCCGTAGAGCTGGGTTGCTGGCTTTAGTGATGAAGCGTTATGAGTTGGATTTGAGGCTTTTGCAAGTTGGGTTTAGATGGGGAAATTGATCAGGATC
Source organism: Neobulgaria alba (assembly GCA_003988965.1). Lineage (NCBI taxonomy): Eukaryota > Fungi > Ascomycota > Leotiomycetes > Helotiales > Gelatinodiscaceae > Neobulgaria > Neobulgaria alba. The sequence goes on from QYAM01000051.1 coordinate 132,656, forward strand.
TGGCAACTACTCTTGGTTCTCCGGCTTGGAATAGAGCTGCGTTTAGGGGAGTGGCAGGATTACTGGAGGCTGAACAGGAATATTTGGATGTTCTGGAGGAGTAAATTTTGTTTCGGGAGGCTAGAATGACTTCGATTAATGTTAGGTGAAACAGTCTAAATTAAGCAGGGATTAGGATTATTTCGCAAGTACGAATAAGAGATATGACAGTTATCAGTCTTCCGCAATTTGTTTTGGAGCCTTCTTGCCATAATCTCGCCCAACGTCCTCTCCGAATTCCAACAACTCTCAGGACTAGAGAGAAAATTTAGTTAACATTGTGTTCTATAGCATCGTCAATGCTAATTGTAGACATTGAACTCAATATGAGCTATAGACCGAATGTAGTCTCTTAGGGATGGGTGAAAACTTGGGTTGCCTTATTTCAGACCCTTTCTAACCTCTTTCTTCTCTTCCTCCGCAGCCTTCAACAACCCACCAACCGATTGTATACTCCAACCCCCCTTGGTCAAACCACTCAGCACTATTTCCAACTGATCCGGTGAATAAGATCTCCGGTCATGCATAATAATTATTCCCCCTGGCCTCACCATGCTCAAAACATGAGCCGCATTGATTTTTGGACTAGGAATTTGTGGATCGAATGGGAAAATTCCTCCTAGAACCATCCTATATCCCATCGACTTGACGGTGTCCACCATCTTTTGATTAAAAATCCCTGACCCGGCTCTGAAGTATTTAGCCCCATCTAAGTTCATGGGCAACAGAGACTCTACTTCCTTAATTTGTCTCTTTAATTCTGGAATTGGCAATTGAATGCTTGGTTCATCTGCCCAGGCATGATTTCCGATTTCGTGGCCCTCATCTCTTATTCTTTCTAATATATCGGGATGTTCAGAAACCTGATTGCCAATAGCGAAGAAAGTTGCTTTTGCCTTGTAAGTCTTCAGAAGGTCGAGTAGCTTAGCTGTCTCAGATGATGGTGCATCATCTAAAGTGAGAGCAACAACACGCTGGGTGGTTGGAACTTGGAACAAAACTTCTGGGTTCCTTCGTTGCAAGAAGTCTATCAGCACTTTTGGTGGTTTGTAGATGGCATTTGCGAGAATCAAGACGACGAGGAGAAGGCCGAGGAAGCTCAAGAAAGACAACATCATCATGTGACTCAGGGGTGAATGATGATGTTTGCTTGGGGACCAGTGCTGATCTTCTAGATCTCGCTCTTCGTCATCTATTTTAACATGCTTTGTGGGAGTATTTGATCGTTGGAAGTGCTGTCGTATTGATGTACAAATTGATAAAAATCCACGACGACGTGCTCGACGGAGAGTGATGTTGAGGCGCATTGAGGAGCAAGCTGAGTTGGCCTTTAGAGCATTGTGCTCTTCTTCGAAAACAGTATATGGTGTCCAGGCCCAGCTTCCCTCTTGTGATGGAGGGTGGGAATGAGATTTAGACTGCTATATGGGTGGTAATTGAAGAAGAAGTTTGGATACCATCCACGAAAACAGGTGCGCTAAGTCATCTTGCACGTGATAACCACAAAATATTAGTTCTAGCTCGGATTTGAAAGGAGACAATTGAAAATTGGAAAGAAGAGCATGTCCCAATTAAAGAGGGGAAATGTTAATATGTATAACGGCTGTGACTCTAAAGTTTGTTCTCCCTCTGCTGCCTCTCCTTATCCCAGAAAGGATTTGAATTCTTCCTTAAAGACCAGAAAGCTGGTTATTGGGAACTTAAAATGGCGAGCTTTCACTCTTGAGACATCTAGCTGATATTTTTTAAGCCTTTCGTTAACAAGCACTGTGTTGTCATTAACTCGAGTTTGTATAACTACTCGGGTATTTTTTGAATCAAAGTCTAGTACATCTAGCTCCTACCTCTGGGGTTAAAGTCTCAGGGATGTCGTAAAAACTTAGCACATTTTTGCTAGAATTTCTATGAGTTAGAGCTTGAGTTTGTGCAGGTCTAAAAGAAAATACTCACGAGGGGAATATTCGTAAAAATCTAGTATTAGTTCCTGACTGACTTTCGAAAGTTTTCTGAGTTTTCTCTACTTAACTAGTAAGAAACCTTTACTCATGGAATGGAATCCGCTTTTCACAGCTTACCGCCCTGTTTCTCTGGGTCAAGTGAACTTAACTACGCAAAGTAAAGAAATCCAAGAAAAATATTGGCTTTCTGCAGTCCAGTACGTCAAATCTCCTGACCCGGTTACAAGCCTTGGGTAATTACTACTATAAAGTAAGGGTCATTGGAAGGATTGCAGAAGACGACTTCGTTTGAGAAAAGGTGGGGTAAAATCCTGCTATTTTGCCCCGCCGCTCGCTAATTGTCGCTTTCTGCTGATCATTTCAGGGGCAACAGCTAAAGTCTAAGCATGTGCATACGCCGACTGCTGAATATCAGTCGACAAAAGGAGTCGATCAGCTAAAACTACGGAAAATGCCCCGGCGTAATCGCTTTAGCCTATGGTTGGAAATCTGTCTCTACTTGAAACACCGACTTCACGTGGTTTGCATTAATGGTTATCTGCTAAATAGCACCGAGGAAAACGAATCCAGCACTAATTTCACATCCTAGTACTTGAATTACCTTGAATTCGTATCGGATAGAATCTCGGTCAGAACCAGATGAGTATATGGTTATCCGGAAGTTTTGCGACATATGCGCGTGCTTGTAGGGTTGATTTTTCTAGTTGTATAAATACTACTCTCCCATGGAAAGTCTCTCATCAGCGTTATTTATCTATTCTTCGTTGTTAATATTTTCTCCAGTCTCTCTTTAACCTATAATCTTTACCTCTACCTAGATATATCAGTCTCTACGATTAAACTGGTCCTTACTCCATTGTTAGCATCGATTTGCCTTTCCGTCTACATCAGCAGATCTCCCCTTACAGCAAAAGTTTCGTCATGTATTCTACTATCATCTCGCTAGCTCTGCTGGTGTCATCTGTCCTCTCCAGTCCTCTGACTCATCGCTCCACCCTCACAGGAACGAGTGTTGGTTCAATCTTTGCATATGGAGACGCCACGGCCGCACGTACCCTTTTCTACAACTCTGGCTCCTGCGCGCTCAGCACCTACTTTGTTGGAGCGGTTCCAGACTCCATACCCCTCATTGCTATGCCGGCAAATGTCATGGCTTACTACGGCTCAGCTCAATCGAACACGCTCTGTGGTAAAATTGTCACTATGACCTACAACGGTATCACTCGCCAAGCTGCCATTGCAGATACCTGCGGAGCTAGTTACATCGACATGACGTCCGACCTGTGGATTGCATTTGGCCAGAAGGACTACGATGGAACTATTTTCCAGGGTTTGGAATGGTCTGTAGTGTTATAAGTGAGTACTACCTTAGTCGGCCGCTACCTTAGTGTGGATGAAAGGGCTGACTCGAGAACTTAGTGAATACACTTACAACATCCCAGTTTGTAGCCAGAGATCAGATTTCGTGTATAGTACTAGAAAGAGAACGGGGGAATCGTAGTGAGACGAGGTTCTAATAATCTTGGAAAGTTAGTGTTTATTCTAAAGGCCAGGCGCCGAAACAAAACCAGCATACGGCGTATAGCTAAATTAAAAATAAATACAGAGCTTCGTATGGTAGATTATCACAGCACCCAATATATCGAAGCAACATTTTGGAACAGATTTCCAGTAGAAAATACTCCTTTGACCATACTACATTTGATTATACCAACAATTAGTTCGGTTTCAACAAAAGCGGACTTTCTTTAGTTGAGGAATCAACCCCCCCCCCCTTTTTTTTAAGCGCACATTTGATTATGAAAGCACGACTCTTCTGAGACATATTTTTTTAGTAAGTCTCAGGTCACAACTCCTCTTGCTCCTAGCGTTGTATAGAGACTTTGTGGTTTGCTTTCTACTCCGTGTTGACTAGCAGAGCTTTCAACTTTCTAAAGATATCACAGGGTATAATCTTACGTGCCAAGGAACACTCAACAGTAAACGACCTGGAAAAGAGGTGGTCCATGACTTTCGCAAATTCTGGGAAGACTACTCAAATCAAGCAAAACCAAGACAATTTATCATGACAAGAGTTTTGAAAAGAAGATTTTAGCATTTTCAAGCTTTGCCGACTCCTTGAGCTTCAAACTTTACTTGGGAGACTTTTCTTGAAGTCTTTTCCTCCGGGAAATAATTGGCAAGTCCTTCTCAATATCTTTCCTGAATTACAGCTATCTCTTCCTGGGCCAATGTCCTTGACCTTATTTTAGTCTTGACTTATTTCGTCTGTTTCCTCTAAATTCCAGCTCTCCTGGGACAATTCATACAGAATCTTTTACTCTCCATATCGCACGGATTCCCGTAGTTCAATGGCGTTATGGCGACCCCTATCCATAAGGGTTCCACTCAGTCCTCGGGAGAGCTTGAATAAAAAAGGAGAAAAAGTCTTTCATAAGTCAAAGGCCCTGCCGTGGAGCAGCTAATTTAAAGAACCTGTTGGGATGATATTCTCGAATACGTTAGCCACATCGCCCTCACTTAAAGTCTTTATCAGCTCTTGCCTTGGTATTTATCTCTAATAGATAGATGCTCAGAAACCCCATTGATAGCACGATTTAGCAGACTTTAGATCAGATGTTCCATGGCAGATCATACCAAAAGTTTGGACAGGCTGATTTATAGTCTGGGCATGTTGGAGGGATTCATAAAATCAGGATGTCTCCCGGAAATATCTTACTGGTTATAATTATTCGGGGTCCCCATGGGCTAAACCAGCCATGTGGGAATTGAAGGGGGTGGGTACGGACCGGTCTCCTTTTTGGAGGAAATTATCTGGCAAGGAGCTCTAGCGGTTAGACACTCCGTGATCTTTGTTTCTCCTAAACAGCCCTAAAAGCACATTGCTATTAACTAAGGGTATGCTAAAGTGAGTTTTTCTTACTTAAGAATAGAGATTTTGTTAAAGCCACTACAAATGTTACCTCTATAGAGATCCAGGCGTGAGACTTATGTGTTATGTCTCCGCTTTTTGTGGCTTTGGCGTCCCCTTCAAATTCAATAAGAAAAGTCCTTTGGCATAACTGTGGCTTTTGTAATCAGCTCGCAGAAAACTTGGGTCTACTTTATATTTATAGGCTATATCTCCGTAATCAGCGTTACATTAGCTGCACATCTTTGCAGAGCAAAGTTTGTAATTCGTTACCAAGTGTACCTCGTTCTGGGTTGGAATGTTTAGATTCAAGCTTTGATGCATGCCTGTTCTCGAAAAGTCTCCCGGAGATTAGCTATGTACCAACAAGTCGCCACACAGTGACATTGATATACCTCATCCACAGTATTAATATCAGTCTTTCGAATCTTAGAGTAGCAAAATTCGTGTCCCTCAATTGATTCAAGGGGTGGTCTTCGCGTCTCTAGCTAGCCTTGTGTCGGCCCAGCAGAGTAACTCTATCAACGAACCTGTTGGTAAGCAGGAACCCAAACGAGGCAGTTTATCTGAGAGAGGATTTACTAAATTCAGAATTCTAGCTCTAGCTTAGAGACCGTCGCTGCCGCTGCCGAGGTGGTTGCCGCGACTGCAGCAGGTGCCAAATTATTCCAGTAGGAAACACTTCAGTTGACAGAGCCTGTTCTCGCCAATCTCACAGGCCTCAATCTTACCAGTGCTGGAGTCTTCGACTTCCCGATATCGAGCTTAGCTTCAACAAGCAAATGCAAAGTCCTCCCAGGGGACGTCAACTGGCCCTCCCCCAGGACTCGGGAAGTCCTCAATATTTTAACATGGGATCACTGGTGAAGACTGCCCCACTTGCAGCCCCATACTATGGCGGCTGGCCAGAGTATAATGTGACAGAGTGTGCCGCTACCACAAGTAAATGGAGTGATCCTCAAATTCAGTAAGTAGATACACAAGGGCTGTTAGCAAAATGCGCAAATAATTAACCTTTTCTAGTGCTGAGGACCCCACTTCGACCCAATGGCTCCTTTCCTCAACAACCTCAGCTGTTTGGGCATACCTGTCGCGCCTATCTACACCGATTATGCCAGTCTCCTCCCAGTGTGGAACGTCAGCTTCCATCCTGAGGTTGTCGGTGGCTTTAACAATCATGCAGCCAGCCGGCTGTTCCCTCGCGAGAACTTTGTCAACGGTACGCTTCTTAATGCTACGGTTGCTGCCGTGCGTTATGCACTCGAGGGAGGTGGCATCTTAGTTTACTATAATATCAAAGCAGTGACAAATCCAGGTGCTAATCAGAACGACGCCGTCAATCCTGCATGGAAGAAGACACTCACTCACTCCATTCTTCCTAGGCTGTAGGACAGCAATACAACGAATGCACAAATCCAAGCTGTAATAGAAACGATAACTATTGACTAGATGGCCAAATGGCGTGCTTACATCGAGGCAGATATTGATGGGTCAAATTTCCAGCAAGCTTTTTATGGGTCTTACTATCCAAGATTATATGCGCTGAAGCAGCAGCTAGACCCTTATGGCTTGTTTTACGCACCAACCGCTGTCAGATTGGAAGACTGGTATATCACAGGACAAACTCCCTACCTTCCAACCCAGAATGGTAAACTATGTAAGAGGGTTTAGCTAATAGCACCTTCCAACTCCAATAACTAACGATTACATTTCTCGCGATGACTTTATTGTTGCTTCGTATAACTCCCTGGAATTAGCGATATAACTTGGCTAGGAATTATATCACATTATTTTTAATAGTAACTCCTACTATATAAATCTCCTATCTTGCTTGTAAGCTGCTCTCTATCGAGCGGCTGCTTTATTTTTCTCACGAGTTAATTATAGAAGGAGTAAATGTGGTCCTTCGTGTCTAACCTTCATTCTTATACCTTGAACTTAAACTTTAAAGAGAATTTATTTAGCTCTATGGAACTAAGTGTCGGTATGCTATAGCGGGGGAACCAAGGTCACTAATCACTCTGCGCTCATGTAGGACGCAGCCTGATTGTTGTGGTCTTGATTCGTTGTTGAT
>QYAM01000051.1:139653-162172 GCA_003988965.1 Neobulgaria alba
GCATGGTCATGTGAGTAATCACATGACCGTGCGCCGGTCGGGTCGCATATGGATCGCATATCGATTCCTATAACGATTCCCAACCGTACCAACACTAAGGAAGACTGCACAAGCATCTCACATATTTCGAAAAACTGAAACAGCTCTCCTCGCCAATGTTTAGATTTCCTTCTTCAAACGTGAACGATTATCTATTCCCACTCCATGCTATTGAGCCAGCACCATACCCTTATTATATCAATCATAATAACAATACGCCTCGTTTACTTGGAAGAATTTACAATAGCCGAAAAAGAGAACTCTTTTTTTGTTATCACCCTTCTTTTCTAAGTTTTAAACTCTTAGATTGTAAAGTTAATTTTTAGAGATTTGAAAATTGGATGAGCAGTTCCCCTCCCACCCACTCCCCTAATTGCGTATGATGTAGTTGACTTTCGATCGTCGCGGGAAAGGATAACCCAGCACTAAGCCTAAAGAATTATTCCTGGAGAGATCGTCCCAACTTCTTAAGTTTAGAGGCATTCCCGAGTCTGAGTATGGACATATGTTACAGGAGCTAATGTTTCACAACTAATTGATAAGTAGCTCAATTTGTAATCTCAAGAACAGATTATTAGAAATCTTGGTCCATAGGCTAACTAAGGGTCATATGGAAGAAGGGAGACTAGGACGTGGGTCTCTCGTCCCAAGAATTTTGCCTTCTACCCAATAGGTTGATGCCACTTTCTTATACTACCAGAAATTTGTGAGAGTAGCTCGAAGATCATAGAGAAAAAAAGATGTCCCTCTGTTCGCTCTACCCAAGAGCTAGGAGTACTTTCAATCTTTAGCAGTATTCAAAATTACCCTGTCCCCTGTATAGACCATGAATAATGATGTTATATCCTGTGTCATCAAACGTTTGTCGCCTATTCTTAGATTGCTGATTAAAATATAAGGCGAATATTAGGGGATTGGAAATTTGGAAAGATTACAGTCTTTGGGTCAGCAGGGCGGACATTGCTGAACATTCTCTTCTTATTCGTGGGGAATGCTATTTACATTAATAAGTTCCCTGTATATGCCAAGCCCTCTAATTTGATCGAGAGAGTAGCAAAAGTTATCACAGGAGCCTAACAACTATAGGATCAGGAATAAGTGCATTCTCTATGGATGAAATTTACAATTCACCTTACCTACTTATATGTAGACTTGTAGCATGGGTTCAATTTAACCTACTCATCCCATATTTCTAGCATGCTACTAACTCTCACTTTAAGTTTATATCCCATATTTCCCTCATTCATGTCAAGGCAATACTTGTAAAGTGAAGAGAAGGATTAAACTAAGCAAGTCCTCTAAATTTGGATGAGAGCCATAACGAGGTATAAATTCACGATAACATCTGGCTTAAATCTAATCATCCTAGAACACCTCTCATCAATTCTCTGTTCTCTAGATAACCTTCGAACCAACACCCTCCTGCTAATCTAGCACCTAACACTTATCCCTCCTCACAACAACGTTAAACTTAGCATCATCAAACATCTGTCCCACAACCCCATGTTTAACATCAACACAAGCGTAATTAAGAATATACGCATAATACCCCACCATTGGACACGAGAGAACAATATTGAAATCATTCTAGCCCCTAAAATCAGCCTAATTTCTCTTTTCCACCCATTTCCTATCTTCCTCCTAAAGTCCGTGACAGAAAAGAAGGAAAAGAAACTCACATCATTACACAAAAAGATCGCCGAATTCCACGAACAACTAACGCGTTCACAACTAGTCGCGTTAACTCTACAAGCCATGCTTCCCGTCTCCAGATATTGGACTCCTTCCCAAATACGATCTTGGTCGGCTGATTGCCATGGCTGTTGTGTTGTGTGGCAGACTTTTGGGATGACTTGGAACTATCGAGATATTGGAATAAGAACGTTTTGAGGAAGAGGAGAAATGATGTGATTGAACAGGTAACGTACGTGTTTTGTTATGAAATCAAGTATATCCCTAGATTTAACAGACTTGTTGGAAGAAAGTATGCTGGTGTCAATTGTAGGAATTGATTTTGCCGGAAGTGCATGGGTCCAAACAATGGAAGAAACTAAGAGCCAAAGTCCGCGGAGCTGCATCTTAGATATCGACAAGCTTTTATAGTTCGACCACTATATTTCCCGTTGATTGATTTGAAACCGAAATATGAAGCCTTCGAAGATGATGGAAGATGGCGATGACCGGAAAGGATTGTTGCTAAACGAAACCTGCATTAATAGGCAAAGAAGTAAAAGAACTTATGCGGCACTTTAATCACTCCAAAGAATTGAACACAAATACAAGTCACTTCCCCTGGCCTTCCCAAAGATTCTGCTTCAAACGCATGTTTCGTTGCGGAACGAAGCATGCAGAAGCCCTCAAGACATGTGCTAAGTGCCGTGCCATGGCTACTTGCACAAACGTTGCCCCCCACCCATCTGCAAACGTGCAAACTACACTTCAAACTCCCGAGTGTTACACTACATTCCCCTCAAAAATGATTTGTACCTCATATCAGAAACAGTACATTCCCGTGTTCTTTTTCTCTTTGTTACCTCTGTAACGGTTTCTCGCATCATATATTTTCTTGTTGTAGAGGTGGGCGCTCCAATTTCGAAATTCGTAGTTTGAGGTGCTGTATCGTGATTTTCAAAACCAGAAGAGGCCTCAAATAAAAGAACCTACATGGGGGCAGCATTCAAAGTAAACCATCGAGCCTAGGAGTTCGTCACATTCAACATAAACTAATTTACAAGACCATACTATATCAAATCCATTCTACCAACCCCAACCGGAACACACTCCAACCAACCACCCAACCCATCATAACACATGCAACATATTGTACATAGCCACATCAAAGCACATAACAAACGCCGTGCCTACTTCGCGGCCGTAATACCTTCCATCTCTCCACTTTCCGCCTCTTTGACAACCTCAACTAACTCTCCCTCTCCCTCTCCATCCCCGTTTTCTGTTTCTACAACCTTACCTCCAATATCAGCCTCCACTCCTTCCCCAAGCCCCACATGTACAACCCCCTCCTCTTCGTCATCATCCTCCAAACTAGTTCTCCTCTTCGCCTCCGTCGTGCTACTCAACCTCCTCTTCCCAGACCCCGGTACCACAGCACCAGGACTTCGTGCCTCACCAACCCTACTTCCTAGCACGCCTGGTGGTCCCTGATTAGCAAACGCATCATCATCCGAATCGTCGCTCTGTAAACCACCATCATTAGCACTCAACTTCTCAAACCCAACTCCACCAAACTTTCTCGAACCGCTACGCAAACTCCACTCTCTCTTCCCCTTCCCTAATAGCCCACCCTCTTCAAAATCATCTATTCCATCACCGTTCAACCCATCTAACTCATCAAGTTCCTCATCTTCCTCTTCAAATCCCTTACTATTGTACCCCCTGCCACCCAGTCCTGTTCCACTACCAAAGGGCCAAAGCCCACTGAGGCCCTTCCTCGCACCACCTCCATTACCAACCGATAATGGGGAAGGGAAACCAAACGGCTTATACCCACCACTTAACCCCGTGGATCCAGATTTTCCAAAATTCAAAACAGAAATAGGAGGTGGTACATCAGGTGCGCAAGGAAGACCCACATCGTCATCATCTTCATCATCTCTTCCATCTCCCTCAAATTCTCGATTCCCCATCCTATCGAATTCCTCTCCACTTTCTAACTCCCGATCTTTCCTACTCAAACCACCACCTATCTCGAACCTGGATTCCTCATCGGAGTCTTCGTCATCGTCTTCTTCGGTAGCGAACGGGTTGAGAACCTTTCGGCGTTCGCGACTCTCAATTTGTTCTCCATTCTCTGTTTCTAATTCGGAATTTTGTTTGGAGTGTAGAGCTAGTCTAGCTGCAAGCTGTCTTCTCGCGCGAGAAGGGGGGATATTGAGTGGTGGTGGAGGAGGCGGTGGTGCGGATGGAGGAATAAGATCCGATTGTGCGGTTGTGGACGTCGTTGTTGATGGTGTTGATATATAGCGTGAGAACTAATTATTATAAGTATGTCAGTAATCATCTTTCGGGTCTTAAGCACCGTCACACTTGTTAGAGATCTAGGGAAGAGTGGGTTACGAGGAGAAATCGAGTCAAGTTCCAAGGAGAGAACGAGTACTAGAGTCATATTTCGCAAATTGGCTCTCGCTACCTCTCTTTGAATATTGACAGGATATGATAAGCCTCGCACATCTAGCAGCCAAGACAGATCTAAGAACGCCATGCTCCACCACAGACCAAGCAGGGTAATGTACAAGAAAAGCAGAGAAATAGATATGCGGGATAGATAAGCACAGAGCTCACTCCTCAGCACGGACTCCGCCCTCGGGAAATAAGGGGGACTCGCGGTCGAGTTGCTCCAAGTACTCATAGTCGATGTCTTCATCGTCGCAATTATCAAGATTAGGGGCGAGAGGAACAGATAGACCCACTTCAGCCGCGGCGCTATTATTTCTCATTCCATCATCATCGTTATCTTCGTCCATTTCATCGTCGTCTTCGTCACTTGAGCTCCCGAACCCGCTGAGAAGGGTGCCGCTACTGAGAGTGAAAGCCGAGGTTCCATTCCCATTGGAGAGGTCAAGGCCATCGAGGTTCGCGGATCCGTTGAGTCCTGCTTCTGCTAGTGCAGACGAGCCAGAATTGAAATTACTAGCTGCATTAACTGCGTTCATTACGGCTTGCCGTGGGCCTACTGACACGTCTGGTCTTACTCCGCCAAGAATGGCATTATCACGTTCTCTCGTTTCCGCGAGTGTGACCTCTACGTAAGTTATCCATTCCCCGTTCATGACTTTTTCAAGAACAGATTCGGACAACAGTTCGGCAGGGTGTCGTTCTGTGAACTTAACAACCTCTTCGGCGATGAGAGTCAGGTGGCCCATATAGCCAAGGCGCATCTTGTTCTTTTCTTGAGCTTCGTCGCTCTTCTTTTGACCATCTACAATACGCATCGTGATATCTCCAGTCTCAAAGAGGTCGATAGCAAGCGAGCGATTGAAGCCACGGTCCATTGGGCCATTGAATACTTGTTGTACAACATCATAGACGACATTATGTAGGAAATTGTTCCAGGGAAATCGAAAGAAGAAATCCTGTGGAGGTTAATGCCTGCCCGTTCTAGGTGAGACTCACTTACTAAAATAGTTGGTACAACTTTGTGCTCCACAAATTGCATCTTGAGAAAGTCTCCAACAACCGGCACTATTGGAGAATTTCCAGTAGAAGAATGCTGACTGTTTTCTTCTATATTCCCTATCACAGCTGAGCTATCTCCCGCTTCGCCCATGGTCGTATCAACACTATCGCCTCCAGGTGGCGCTTCAGGGGCCTCTGGGGCAACTGGTAGTTCGGGAGCTGGAGGTAGTGCTGCTTCCTCAGCAGGATTGGACTTCTTAGTAAATAGTGGAGCTGGCTTGTCTTCTGGAAATCCTTCCAGGGCTTCCAAGGATTGGTCACCGTGCTTTATTTCTGCTGGCTCGGCTTCCAGCGAGTCGACTACCTTAGAGCAAGGTGGACTATCCGCAGATCCTTCTGAAGACTCGGGTGTATGCTTTTCTGATCCACTAGAAGAGGGTTCGCTATCTTCTACATGTGAATCCACAGATGGGGGCGGAGAATTCATCGCAGTATCTTCACTTTGTAGGTCCAGGGAGTCGACTTGTTGAGAAAGTACTTTGCTGGGTGACAGAGGCTGAACGGTCATGTCTGGATCCTCCATAGGATGCGCCTCTTCCAACGGTTTAGTAGCTAGTCGTGGTGAACTTAAAGGCTCATCGACAAATTCTTCTTCATCTTTGTCCATAAAAGAGAGTGGCGTCACAGTATTGGTAGGGGTAAGAATGTCTTCAGGCTTCTCGTCAAAGTCATCCTTAGCGTCGTCTCCAAGGTCTGCTAAGTGTGTGACTTCCTCGAAACCATCATCATCCGAAGCATTTTGCACTTCGAGCCTTCTGGACCCTTCTGGTGAACGCGAGCTAAGTCGAGTTTGTGTCGATGATTTCATAGTGAGATCCTCGCTGGACATCATAGCCTGGTTGACTAGTTGTCCAAGCCTCCCCTCAGACTTCAGACGTTCTCGTTCGGCATCCCGTGCCTTTACATATTCCTCGCTTCCGATTTCATTCAGAAGACCCATATTACTGCAGTGCAGCAGCTCCGCCATAAGCTCGCATGTCTTGAATCTATCAAATCCAAGGGGCTCGATCTTTCCACCAAATGCAGCATTCAATTCCTTCCTCTTGATGGTGACCGGACCATCACCTCCGCCAATGGTGTGATTGGGACTAAGAATCAGGTCCATAAAATCGGGGACTCGTTGTGCGAACATTCGAAGAAGAGTTCCGAGATAGATAGGATCTCGACTAGAAGGCATGGTATTTGCGTCACCAGTTACTTCGGGGTCATAATCTGAGTTGTTTTTTCGAATAACTTCTATCACGATACCAACCCCAACAGTTAAGGGATTACCACCTTTGAGCATATCAGATATAAGCTTCTCAATGCATGATTTCGAGACAAGTTGTCTTGTTAATTCGTTTGGACCGATGCAAGATTGCTCGTTTTGAGATGCATTGGCAGAGATGGTAATGATAGCCTTTAAGAAATCTCCAGCTGAGGTCTGTGTTGCCCAAGAGTGATCAGATGATAAGAAAGAGAGCAAGATTGGCATGAGGTCTTGGGAATGTAACCACTATTTATTGTTAGCAACGATATTTGCAAAAAAGAAAATCCAAAACATACGTCGACAATTCCTTGGCCGCCTTCCGACTTCTCCAAGCTGATAATTTTGAGTAGTAGATCCATGACCATAGGCGAGTCGACATGCTGGAGCATATTCTTCACCGCCCCGTCGATCGATTTGAACAAGTCCAACATTTCTTCGGTCTTCTTATCCAGAAGAGACTCGTTGACTTTCGTGAAATAGCTGGCTTGCAACGGATCCAGTGGTGGAGGAAGCCTGAGGAAATCCCAAAATTTTCTTAATAATGCCGGGTTTTCCATCAAAGCCTCGCATATTGACCAGTTGTCCGAGGACAAGATCTCAGCAGAGACATATGCATATCGATTACGCTTCTTCTCCCTCTCCTCTTCATCTGATTCTCCAAAGTCGCGCGATCCTGAAAATGACCGTTCCTTGCCCTTGTTATCGGAGGGGCTCCCTGGCTCCTCCCCTCCCGCAGCACTCTCGGGCGCGGGAATCTCAATCCTGGGAGCTACAACGTAATCCAATAATCTGGCTAAGATGGCATCCTCTCGCAAAAATTCGATAAGCTTCGAATTGTGCTGCTTGAGCTCTTGTATTAGATCGCTCTCGTCCAACAATTCCTCGAGTGTAACTTCCGGTTTCTCGAGAATGGTATCAATTGCAGAGACATTGGCGTATCCGCCGAATCGCCAGAACATGGTGAATTATATGGCGGTACTCGACAGCGGCCTGGACTCGGCAGCAGGTCGAGTCAAAGATTGATTCTGCTGACAGACGATGGCGACAAGCTGGTCATGCGAAGGTTGCTAAATAGCCACAATAAATTGTATGCCAAACAAAGACGTCGAGTAGATATCGCAATATGCTGGGTGGTCTAGATGGAGGAACTATCGTGCGTAGGTAGGGAGCGTTTGGGTATCTGAATGTCTAGGAGTGAAGACGTTAGCAATGCAGGTAAGATTTAGGTTGTAGGGTTCCGGGCCAACTGATGCCTCACACCAGGGCAGGTTCAGCCCTATTTGGCGCCGCTCTGTAAGGCTAGGCTGCGGGGAAGGGGGGCCTACAGCGAGAGGGTTGAGTGCCAGTGAGTATGGTACAGACGGTGTAGATTGCGGGTGGTGGAGGGCGCCAGTGGAGGCGATTAGGGTGTGGTGATGGGAATTTGTGAGGCTCAAAACGTGAGTTGGCAATGCAATCCCGCGCTACGTCTTCGTGGGCCGGAGACAATTAGCAGAGGCCGGCGGGCAGCAAGCTCCAAGGGGCGGGTATCAAAAGGACAAGAAGAAAAGAAGCTGGAGTAGAAGTACAGCGGGTGGCCCTTATGGTCCAGGCTGGGGTTTTGTATGGAGGAGGTGGGATTGTTTGGTGTGGTCGGGGATAATGGGGCTTGGGTTTCTTGCTGATATGATCTGGGTTTGGCAACCGTCCCGCTTGACCCCTGTGAAATACCTTAGAACGTGCGAAAAACGTGCGGGTTGAGCCCGCAGCCCCTTTTCTATGGCCTCTTTCTCTTGGGATGATTCAGTGCAACGGGAAATACTGCACAATCACCTGGCTAGGGCGGATCTTGCAACCTCATGGCCTTCCCTGTGATTCCCAGCCGTGCTGCTGGGGTGAGTGTTCTCCCCTCCACTGCACAGATCGTTCCGCTGTGCAACCGTGAAACCAAAATATCCCGCCACGTGACCCGTCAATTGCCGAGCCTCATGTCTTGGAGCAATAACGAATGGGCGGGCCGCCGACATTGACCCAACACCAGCCTTACGCCCACGGGGAGCCCACGCCAAACAGAAACATCTCCGCCACCCAAGATACCCATCCAGCTCTCCTCACCCCTCTTTGCTTCGACCCTCTTGTGCCGTTCATTCGAAGCTAGCAACAGCTATTCCTGTAGTCGCTGGACCCCTCCTTGCGAACCCCTCCTTGCCCTCTTCAACGGTCCTCGGAGCTTCAGCCTTGAGCTGCCTGGACATTTACAACCGGCCACACGAGCACTGCAGAATCAAGTTGTACTGCAACGTTTTACTCCTTCTACTAGAGCACGACATCCACCACCATGAACCGGTTATTTGGCGCAAAGAGCTCTGCTCCCAAACCCACCCTCAACTCTGCCATCGCAAATGTACCTACTCGCTCCCACTTCCCAATACCCATTCTATACCCCCAACTAACCTCCGTTTCAGGTCGATGAACGAGTGTCCTCCATCGACGTCAAGCTTGCCAGCATCAACGCCGAACTAAGCGGCTACCAAACCAAACTCTCCAAAATGCGCGACGGTCCCGGAAAAACCGCCATAAAACAAAAAGCCCTCAAAGTCCTCCAACGCCGAAAGATGTACGAAGGTCAACGAGACCAACTCCAACAACAGGTCTGGAATATGGAGCAGGCCGGAATGATGCAAGATAATCTCAAAAACGTAATGACCACCGTCGATGCCATGAAACAAACGAATAAGAGTTTAAAACAACAATATGGAAAGATTGATATTGACAAGATTGAGAGGATGCAAGATGAAATGGCGGATCTGATGGATATTGGGAATGATATTCAGGAGAGCATTAGTAGGAGTTATGATATTCCAGAGGATGTGGATGAGGCGGAATTAGATGCCGAGTTGGAGGCGCTGGGTGACGAGGTTGAATTTGAGAATATGGGAGCAGAGAGTACGCCGAGTTTTATGGTGGATGAGGTGCCACAGTTTATCGATGAGCCACCACAGAAAGAGGGTCAGGTTAAGGAGGCTGCTGGATAAGATGTATAGAACTATCGGATGGATTATGAGAGGACATATTAATTGTGAGTGAGCTTGGCATTAGGTAGGAGGATCTCCTAATATTGAATTTAAGCATCGGCTATAATGCATGCATCGACTCTTTCATTCCCTTATATCTATATCACATATCATTTTAAATAAATCCTCGCCCTATGTACCATCCATATTCATCCATTCCCAATGCATACCAGAGGAGCCACCACCCATTCCAAAACATCCTATACCTCCCTCCTAACCTCTCACCTCACCTCCCACTACATTTCTCCTTAAATACGCTATCCAAAACTTCCTCTAAATAACACAACAAAACATATTCATAACTCAACTTACCCACCATCACAATCATACAAATCCCACATCTAGCAAAAAATCTCCACTTTCGGAAAATTAACACAAAAGCGTCTTAATTAAAGGTAATTAATTAATTTGATATACTTGGTAAATAAATTTCAACCTTCATAGGACAAGGGAAGTGGAAACTTGAAATTTCGGATTTAAAGACGCTGTAAATATAGTTAGTTAGTTAGTTAGTTAGTTTTCTTTACTATTATTATAGAGTTCTACCTCATTTTTGGAAGGTGGACAATTTCTTATATATTTTAGTTGATGAAAAGATATAGTGGATGAATATACAGATAGATATTGCAAAGGTCTAACCTACTCGTCATAAGTTCATTAAAGGCAAAATAAAGTCTACTTATTTGGAATGTCAAACTCTGTCGCTCCTGCAGTAGCTAAATTCACAAACTTTCACTCACTCTCATCATTCAGGTTACTTTACAATAGGTAAAGAAAATCAGGTATCATTTTATAATAAACTAACACTCCTATAACATATTTGTAAACGACCGGGGTATCCTGCCAAAAAACCAGAACAGACGTAAAAACCATAAGCATTCCCATCGCATAGCTCATTAATATATTTCCTCCCCATCCCATTTGCTTATCTCCCCCTTCCAACCAAAATTTCAATACCAAAATAACTCAGAGGCAGGATGTCCATATACAAGTTGTTGTTCCATTGTTTTTTTTTTGTCGCAATGAGCTTGTAAAAAGCGGTCGCAGAAGAAGGGGGTCCTAGCTTATGTAGACCATGCTACATACACACCATATCATCAGCTTCAATCTTGCTTAGATATTTTCAATAACGTGGGCATTGATTGCCCTTTGAAATCCAGGATCCTGACCTCCGAAGTCATTACTATCATACTTCGCTGCGGAAGAAGAGGCTGGCACGCCATGTGATTCGGAGCCTTCTCCAAACGAGTTTGCCAAGTTCATTGAGCTTCCCATCGTCGAGGCGCTGGGCAAGAAGATGACCTTGCTGTTTGCTGATTTGGCCATGGCTTGCATAGCCTCGAGATATCGGATTTGCATGGCTGGAGCACTGGACAGGATGTCGGCAGCTTGTCGCATGAGTTTGGCGGACTCAACTTCAGCACGGGCTGCAATGACCTTAGACTCTCCAATACGCTTAGCTTGGGCAGCCATGGAGAGAGAGTCTTGAAGCTCGTTGCTGAAGATGATGTCCTTGATAAGCATGCTCTCAACCTGTACACCCCATCCCAATGCAACGTCTTCGATGATTTCTCCAATGGATTGCGCAACTTCCTCACGTCGTTCGATCACGTCTTGAAGGACGCGAGCACCAACGACATGACGAAGTGTGGTTTGTGTACGTTCAATGAGCGCCTGTCTGACGTTGGAGATTCCGAAGGCCGCCTTGTGTGGAGATGTGATATGATAGTAGATGACAGAGGTCAGATGAAGGGTGACGTTGTCTTTGGTCATGCAAACTTGCTTGGGGACCTCTGCAGAGCATTAGGGTTGTCATTTATAAGAGCGCTACAGATTTACATACCAACGATTTGGATCTTGACGTCGACCTGAATGAGACGTTCACTAGACCTTGTTAGCTACTTTGTGCTAAAATTGACTGAAGAGCGCAAACCTCAATGGGTTGACCTTGACCAATCCTGGGTCCACGGCTCTATAAAAGCGACCAAATTTGGTGACCAGACCAACATTTCCTTGCGATACTGGCTTGTATGGGTTGGGGCAGATGACGCAGCAAGGAATAGCACCCATGGCTCCAATGCAGGACCCAAGGCCACTGACTGCACCGGTTAGCAAAAGCTCTGCTAATCCGTCTGCACTAGATAACGAGGCGATTGTAAAGGATCGGCTTTGGAGGACATACTCATAGCCCCGTACCAGCCGTAGCTCCCTTTGTCGCTTTCGCCGGCAAGCGTCTGCGCATAGCTTGGCTGGAGGTCTTCTCGTCTTGGCGGCTGGACGAGAACCATTGGATTGTTGCCCGTGTGGGTTGGACGAAAGCCACCACCATTGGCGGATGGGCCCGGTTGGCCATTTTTGTGAATGGAATCTTTATCGACGGAAGACATGTTTGGAGACGAAAACTTGAGAAACAGAAATGGGATTAGTAACAAAGAAGAGATGAAACTGATGTAGAGAGGTGGTGTGTTTGGTGTCGCGAGGGGAGGGTGATATATATGTAGGTAAGCTATGCCTTGCGCTAGCGACGGGGCAGGCAGTTGGGGCGGGCAAGGTGGGCCGCGAGTGGCTATGCGGGGGAAGTTCTGTTGCGTTGCCCTCTTGGTCGTCTGGTGGTCTGAGCAAATCAACAGCCTTAGTTCTAACCTCCCGTTAATCGTCGCGGGCGCGTCTTACTGGCAGGTGCGATGCAGAAGAAGCCCCTTTGCGATGAACATGTGTGTGAAACCAATTGGGTGTCGGGGCTGCTCTTCTGATACATGTTCTCGATGCTTTCCCCTACGCTTCAGACTCCCTCCCGCTATCTCCAGGCCATCGTGGACAACGCGCTCTCCTCTTTTGGGTTGTGCTCGGTGCTCGGTGCTCTGCTTGATGTCGCTAGCATACTAAGGCCTAACTCCCGCCTGCGCCCACAATCTTAATCCATCTTGTCCCATCTTTCCGTCCCCAGGTCTTTGAGCTCCTCTGACCTGCTGCGCCGACGAAGCTCCCCTGCACGCCCCGTCTCATTCGGATTCCACAAAAGCTTAGCTATGAGCTAACGGATGCACTTATCCCCGTGGCACCCTCGTTGACCTTGTTGGGGTGTATCTTGCGGCGATCAACGACATCATTATTCCCGTCAAGAAACCAAAGCTGCAGGATGATGGGCGTTTCCGTTTCCTGCCATTCTTGCATCTGACCGAAGAACGGCTCTGAGTTGTCGCAATTGCCACCCTGCTTCGTTGCGGAGTAGACCCAGTCAGCAGAGCACTAGGGCGTAGGTCATATTCTTTCATCAAGTACGGAGTAGGAGGGAGCCGCAGTCAACCGCGGCTGAACAATATCCGAAAGTAATACCTCATACTGCTAGTCTGGGAGAATGGAGGAGGGTTCCACAGCACATCACCCCACAGCCCTGCTATTCGGTATCAAACCCCTCTCGCGATTCTCCTCGCGGATAGTCTGCCGCCGTCTTTGGTCCCAGCCCCAGGGAAGGAGAGATAAGGTGCAGTCTTGGCAATTCCCCTACTGATGCGCATTCGTTTCTCCTTCTAGAAGATCGCTGGAAGGCTCTAACGGCCATGCTTTCTCCACAGGTTGGCCATACTAGGTCTAAAACAGTAGGAATATCGGGGCCAAAAGTATGTTGTACCATGATTAACCAGGCACTGCGTCCAATGAGAATGGCTCATCGAACTCTAACGATGCGTTGAGTTCTGCGAGTACTCTAGAGCCCCCGAAGAAAAGATGAAGCTTAATGCGGCCCTGATCAATAACCTTACAACATGTGTTCCTCGACCTAGAACCGTCTCATATTCACCGCCCGGATCGAAATCCCTCGATTATATCACAACTTTGAGAAGTTGGTTGTCCTAATGCATTCCAAATCACGAGCAAAAACCCCTCAAGTAACATCCAACAAGCGCATTTTATTTTACCGTGGAGGCGCAGTCCTCCTTTACGCCCAGTTTTGCCTACCTGTCGTCGCCAAGCGACAAGAATTTGTCAACCGAGATTTAAAGCTCTAGGATCTCCGTATTCTTTTGTCACCTGCAAGTTGTGTTGCAGCGCACATTGCAGAGCGTCCATCCGGTGGATTATGAAGTGAGGGGACTGCTGGCGTATCCACCAAGACGAGGGAAGTGGCTATGGCAACCGAGTTCTGAAGGCCTAACTAACAACATCACATGTTGAATATTTATTGAAATACGAGACTTAGTTGTGGCAGTGTCCTACAACTCTGATAGCCAAGAAGGGGGGGTTTACACGGCTTGGTGTCACATGATAATCACGTGCTAGACTCATCACAAGTTATCTTCTTTGTTCTAATGTTAACTTGCAGGCAATCCAATAAGAAACAAGCTTTCTTCTCTCTTAAGAAGTCGCATTCCCCCCACCCTTTAAACATTTTGGTATAGAGGTAAATTGTTACTGACTTATTCTTGCCTAAAAAAGTAAACGCATCCGAATCTGTATCCTCATCCCCCAAAGCTCTCAAAACCACGGCCCATTCTTCTTCACAAACTCCTCCCAGCTCCCTAGCTTCTCCGTCACCTGCTCCAACGTCCATTCCAAATCCTCTTCCCCAGTAGGACCGAAATAGGGGAACTTCGTAACCAGCCCTTCAGAATCCTCACTCTTATCTTTCTCTTCTTGTAGCGATGAACTATCCAACTTCTCTTTGCTACTTGAAAGAAAGTTCACCTTCTTCCCTGTCACTCTTGTCCATGTTTCTACCATCTCAGCGGGAGTATAGAATGCGGTTGCGCAAGTCAATCGTTTTCCATGATACAAATTTGGTTCCAAGAGTGCTGGAGCTACAAACTTTCCGGTGTCCGAGATATCGATTAGGGGAAGTAAATATTCGGAATTAAAAGGTAGCGAGAAAGTGATATTCCCTTCTCCATCCTAACACCCGAGGTAAAATTAGTATCGATTTCAGTTTCCTGTTAAGAGAATGACATACCAAAACAGGTCTCAAAATAATTAGTTGGTTCTGCATATACCAACCTGCCATAAAAAACGTACTGAGAATTGGCAAGGTACGGATATATATTTCAACAGCGGCTTTACTGTCAAAATGGGTGACTGTTGTGAGCTTGCCATGAGAGAGAAGTGAAACATTTGGCAAAGAAGACCAGATGATTTGCGTGACGCCAGCGGAAACAGATGCATCTGCAATGGCTTTTCCTTGGGCGATTTCTATTTCGGGAGAACCTCTTTCCCAGACTGTTGGTGATAAGTGGTATTAGCGGTCGAGAAAACTTTGGGTTCTGAAATAGTGTCCATGGATTTAAACTTTCGGGCTTACAGTTTGTGACGGAGAATACGGCGTAGGAACCAGCTACTGCTCCGATGAGTGATTTTGGATCATTCGCATCAGCCTATTCTAGATTTTAGTTATATTCTAGAGGGATAGTGTCACGGCTCAATTCCGGAAGTACCTGGATCATTTCTACTCCTCTTTGTTGGAGAGATACCGAGGCGGGTTTCTCAATATCTCGGCTGATACCTCGAAGCTTGAACATCTTTGAGAGAGACGGAGATGCGAGAACATGATTTATCAGGGCACCACCCTGTTGTCCGGTAGCACCGAATACTGTGAGGAGCTTGCTCATAATGGAAGTTTTGAATTTGTCAGTGATGGTGATGAGAATGCAGAATTTTCGAGAGAGTTGAGATAGAGCCTTTTATAGTATTTCTTACTCTCCTCCATGGTTCGGTTTCTCTCAGTTCTAGTAGCAACTCCCTTATTAATTGGGTGGGTTATGCTCATATAACTCCAATAGAGGAGATGGCATGCTCAACTCGGTTAGTGCAATTTCAAGTTACGCTGCAGCCAATCACTCTTCCCGAAACTAAAATTGATCCACATATTCGATTACCGATCATGTCCATATCAACGTTGGTGGGATTATCTATACTTTTTTTCAATATCCCAAGATCTCACATACCATACTAGTGAGCTCGTGTGTCATTGAATATCCGGGGAGGGGATGACTCTACGCAGAGCGGACTTACAATCTTCGATGTTCCCAAGTAAGAATAGGAAACCACGTCCAGGAGCGAAAGGGGTTAGGAAAGTCAAGACGGGTTGCCAGACCTGCAGGTGAGTTTCTACAAGCTTGAACAATTCTTCGCCGATCAGATTTTCCGATTAGTTTTGAGCTCGTTGCTAAAGGGAGGCTAGGATTCGACATAAAAAATGTGATGAAGTACGACCTGCATGCTCGCAATGCAAAAGCACTGATAGGAAATGTGACTTCTTAACTACGCAACAATTAACAATCCCCCTGGCCGAAGCTTCTAGTAGCCACAAGGCGTTCTACCACTCCCCCGAAATTTATGATAATGGTCTTGGAATAAATCTTATTCCCCAACCCTTCCGATGCTTCCCTCTCTTCCTAGTTGATGCCTCCCACTTTCACTACTTCAAATACATGTGCACAAAAGAATTCTCGCTCTACTTTGAAACGTCGCTACTCACACGAACGATTCTCCAAGCAGCAACTTCAGAAACTTGTATCTGTCACGCAATACTTGCTGTGAGTTCGTTACACCGGAATATTCACACCTCTCATCATCACCCAATCAGGGACAACAAATACTCTATAAAAGAATATAATCAAGCTATCCTAGAACTTAACAATTGTATCGACAACTCAGCTGAAAGCTGGACCCTCGCTGTTCTAGCAAGTCTTTTATTCATCACATTCGAGCTTCTTCAGCAAAACACCAAGCTAGTAAGAATGCATATGAGAAATGCTTTCAAAATCCTCAAGAATCCACCCACGAGAGTCACACCTTTAAACATCGAGTTGCTTGCAAATGCATTCTCTCGTCTAGATGTCCAAGCTTCGCCTTTTACTACACCTCATAATAAAACGACCACTCAACTAAATTCACTACCAACAATACCACCAATGTTCACCACTCTTGAATCTGCAAGAGAATCTCTAAATTATATATCAAACGCTCTAAACTCCCAACTCCGTCATCTCCACACCCTAAATGCTTCCTCCTCCATCCAACAACCATTTCCAACCAGCCGAGCTCAATTACTACATTCCCAACTCAAAACATGGTCACAAATTTTTTCTACCTACGAAACCCTCAATCCACCTATCAACCCAATAATGAATTCCAGCATTTTAATGTTAAAAATCCAATATCTAATGACATATATCCGCCTCTCAATCTCAACCACTCCCATCCAAACCTCCTCTTCCCCATCCTTCGACTTCCCTCCAGAAACGAACTACGACATCTACCTCCCACAATTCACACAAATCATTCACCACGCCTATGAAATCCTCAATCTTCACCTTCACCTCAAATCCACAACCCCATCTATCGACAACCCTAACCTTCCTCCACCACCAGGAACATGCCATATCCTAGATATAGGTATAATCCAACCTCTCCTCTTCACAATCCTCAAATGTCGTGATTCCCAAATAAGGAAACAGGGGATATATCTTTTGGAACAGGTGAGGATATGGAAGGTTTATGATTTAGGTGGTGTGATTGGGGTTGCGAGGTGGGTTGTTGAGGTTGAGGGAAGGGGGATGGTTGAAGGGGGGGAGGTTGGGGAGGAGGATAGGTTGACGGGTGTTGAGATTGAGGGGTTGGAGGGTGGGGGGTGTTATCTGAGGGCTTGGGAAAGGGGAGGGGATGGTGAGGAGAGGTGGGTTAGGGTTGAGAGGGTTTTTGGTGGTGGATGGGGAGAGTAGGGATTTGTGTTGCTAAGAGTTTGCGATGGCTCTGTGTGGAAAGTCGGAATATTATCCATATAATCTTCGTGAAAGGCTTCCTCTTTATATTTTAAAGGGTTATCAAAAGCCTAATGGACTTAGTCCTATAAGTCTTAAAAATAATCCTCTATGTTTATATTGTCTGCTTACTTTCTATCATACCCTTTAACAAATCTAAATAAGTTTAAGTATCTCTTTCTCCTAGGGATAAGAATAAGGTGTATTAAGCTTTTAACAAAATTTAACCTTGAATTTATAGGGATTCTAGTGCTTAGGCAACTACTACCCCGCTGAAGAAGATTTAGGGAATATAAAGAAAGACCACATAGTTCGTAAGTATTACACTGCGCATTAGATAGTACATCTATCCAATGCATCTTAAGAATATATAGACATTAACAACTAATAAACCTATATACTTCACATATCTATTTCGGTTCTAGGAATTTTCGACCCTAACCTATAAAATTCTCGTTATCTCTAATCTGTTCAATTTCTATATTTCCTATTTTATATATACACGAGCTAGAACTATTCCCTTATATCCTAAATAGAAGCTGATATATTAAATTCCGCCTAATTATCTCTTACACCGAGTAGGTATATAAGCGCCCCACTACCCCACCTTAAGACTTACAAAAAATTGAAATATTCCAACTCCACTCCCCTCCCTCTATCTTCATCGCATCACTATCATAGAACTCGCTCCTTGCCTCCCCAAGAAAAAGAAATCCATAAAATCGCAATGAAACTCCTACACTCCTCGCCCCTCCATCCAACCCCAACCACCTTCTTCAACTGGACCATCACCCCAACAGAACTCATAATCCTAAGTGGAAACTCCTCACTTCAGAAATGGAATTGGAAAGGAGAGAAATTATGGGATATATATACCGAGGAATTAAATGAGGGAGAAGAGATTAATAGTTGGGGATTAGGGAGTAGTAGGGATTTTGTTTATGTTGGGAGGGAAAATGGGGAGATTAGGGAGTTTGGAATGCATGATGGGTATGTGAAGTTTTTTCTTCTTTAGATAGCTTGGGTTTGGAGATATTATGATTTATTTGGAAAGTATTAAAGGGTGTATTTTATGGTGCTGATAAATTTTTTTCAGGGTTTTGAAATATGTTTATGTTGGCGACAAAGAATTGGATGTTGGTATTATCACTACGGCAACTGTTTCTAATGGTTCGCAACTCGTTATTTCGGGAAATTTCAATGGTAATATCCAAATTTGGGATCAGGGTTTGAAGATGAGAAAATTTGTATTGGATAGTGTACATAAAACTTCGATATTTTCTTTTGATGTTAAAGGGGATGTGTTGGTTTCTGTAGGTGGTCCTTCGATTGCGTTGTGGAATTTGGTTACTGGGGAGTTGATTCGACACTTTTTTGTTGAGGACGTGAGGATGTATAGTTCTGTTCTGATTGGAGAGGAATTTATGGCTGCTGGAGGAAGTGGTGGGTTGATTTATATTTTTGATTGGAAGACTAGGTAAGTTCCTCTTGTCACATATTCTGTTCGAGATTTTGTACGAGGCTCTAATCAAACTTCGATTTAGTGGGGTAATCGCTATGATGAAAACAGAGGCTAGGGTCCTCAACGGATTGATTCTCTATAAACCCAATGTCCTTCTCTCAACCGACACAAGTGGTCAAGTATCTCTCTGGTCGCTTGAAAATTACACTCGTATCAATGTCGTCAAAGTTCATGACCATTCTGTCTTAACTCGTACGATTTCTGGAGATAGGATATTTACGGGTGGTAAGGAAGGTGGTGCTCCTTCGAATGCTTGTGGATTGGATTGTAGTTTAAAATCGTGTAATTTGTCGGAGTTGTTGGAAAAGAGCGAGGTGAAACCGGTTAAACACGGTTTTCCTTGCGTGTCATTGTGGGGGGCGAAGGTTGAAGGGGATAAGATGGCCGTTTGTTTGTTTAAGAAGGGGAAGGCGCATCTTGATATTTGGGCGTTGGAAGAGGGGAATTAGCTCACTCTAGCTCTAACGCTTCAAGCTCTGATTATAAATTAATAAGGTTGGCATTTCTTCACTGGCATTCTATAGTAGAGTACTCTTCGGGGGAGAAATAGGTGGCTGATTTTAGCATCCGAATTTTAGAACATTAAAGTCTAATAACTTTTCAAGGGACGTTTATATACTAAAATCTCTTATATAATATATATTAATCTCGAGCCTTTACCTTTTTAAATATCCTAAAATTGTTGTGCTAAAATCGGCTACCTATTTAACTCCCGAAGAGAGTGGTGCTACATTGTAACGGTACTCTCGTCTAATTGGCCTGATAAATCATGTTATTATATTTCCGCACCATCATTTGCCTCGAGGCTATTATTTATTCGAAGTTTAGCGATTCGTATTGATAGTTCAGGAAATATTCCCATTCCAATGCACATCAAGTCGCGACATCGTCCAGTAACAAAAGCTAGGTAATATGATTTTTAGGGGGAAAAAGGGAATTTACATTGCTGAATAGTTGTCGTGAAACGTTATCAACGGAAATTGATCTCTTGGAAGTACAAATTTGTGAAAATTGCTGTAGTAAAATCAATTATATAGAACTTGTCTCCCTACTTGGGGTTGATGGGACGTGCTCCATTTATCTATGTAAATATCTAATCTAATCTTAGCGAAATCTTTCGTGTCAACATCGGAAATCCCACCCTCCAACCTCCCAACCCCAAGGTCTTACCGGGGCCACCCAAAATCCTCTAGACGCCGTTGACATCAATTCAGAACCCATTTCTCTTCATAATTGCACCAGAACCATTACCGACCTGATGGAGACGTCGAACATGGAGAAAGAAGCCTGCGTGCCACTTCTCCCTCCACAGTCTACGAATGACGGCTCACTGGGCAAATCACAACGATGGATAAGCAGAAATATTGTCACTAGATTTATCCTTCTGATAGTTTTGACTATCGTCTGGGTGCCTTTGGTCTTTCCAAGCCTATCAACCGATGAATTGTCAACAAAAGCTCTAGAACAATGTGCTTGGAAACATCTTAAGAGTCACGTGTATCTTCTCAATGTCCCAGAAATCACTCGAGATGAATTCTTACAACGACAATCGAGACTGGCAGCAGCCTTAGGAGAAGCTGGCATTGATGCATTTGTTGCTGAGGCTTCAGCTACTTCGAGCTACTATGCTAATATCTCTGAGTCCTTCGGCCTATCAGAAAGACCATTCTTGATGATTCTTGACAAATCGGCTCACTTCTCCTACTTGGCTCCAAACTTTGAAGTTGGGCGCATAGGAAATTTAGATATGATTTATAAGGCTAAGAAAGTTATTGCATGGAAGGAAGAACAGTCTCCATATGAAGTATTCAGCAAAGAAACAGGGTGCAAAAAAGTTATGGTTGATGAACACCTGAGATTTATGGTCGCAGCGGGCCTTAAAGATGCAGGTGTCGAGGTTGTTCCAATGTCGGAGAATATACAGTCTTTGAGGGCCGTTAAAACTGAAGCAGAGTTAATTATTCTAAGGGCTATCAATACTTTCACATTGGAGTTAGTACGCTCATTGCAAAAATCCATCAAAATCGGCATGACCCAAGAGACGGTCTTCAAGGCTGCAGAAAATTTATTTACGAGAGCTGGTGTTGGAAAGGGTTACTGGGCAATCATATTATTTGGCGACCAAGCTGCATACCCTCGTAAGTGACATCTTTCTCTGCGTCATTCCCTCTAGGAAAATGCTAACCTGGCGAAAGATGGAGGATCTAAAGGCAAAACTCTGACCGATGGGGAGTTTGTCCTAATTGACATTGGTTCCGAACTATACAACTACGGAAGTGATGTTACACGAACTATTCTGCCGTCGGGCTCCACCGTTAGCAAAGATCTCATGGGTATCTGGCATACTGTTCATGCCTCCCAATCCGCAGCAGTTGCACTTATGAAGGTTAACGAAACGTGCTCCGTTGTGGATGCTGCTTCTCGTGCTGTAATCACCGATGCTGGATATGGCGAGTTCTTCACGCATAGATTAGGACATGGTCTCGGATTAGAGATGCATGAGCATCCTTATCTGAATGGTGCAAACAAGGAAAAATTAAGGGCTAGAAACGTTGTTACGAATGAGCCGGTAAGAAAAAGCATTATATATCCGGATTAGCGGTAAAGCTAATTGTGATTCAGGGGATCTATGTTACTAGTGAGCAGGCCAAGACGCTCGGCAGAGAGGTCGGCTTTGGTGTTAGGCTTGAAGACGCTGTTCTTGTGACTGAAAATGGAGGCGTCGTTTTGACGGGATCGAGAGCTAAGTCTCCGTATGAGCCATAATAGAGAGAGCCTATGGTAACCCAAGGTAAGTGTCAATGTACATCTATAGTACTACCGCAAAAGTTCTCGGCTAAATCGCCAAAAGCGTGTTTTCACGACCGTGTTATTTCTACCTTCCCTTTTGCATAGTAATTCAAAATGCCTCCTCTACGTACTCCTCTTACAAATTTAAATATAAATTAACTTAAAAATGCCCCTTTATTACTATATATTAGAAGAGTGATTATTAGACGTAAGCTTAAAGTGTAAAGGGTCGGAACCCTTGGTACGACTTAGTACCTAGCCTAAGGCACTAGCGTTAATCTCTAAGACCTTCTTAGGGCTCTGCCTTTCAGCGATGCATTGGCTATGATATACCCTTCACTATCCTGCAGTTCACGTCGTCTTTCTCACCAACAGCCCGTTATCACTAATTGTTACCTCAATTCATTCTCTGTCGCTTCAAGCTACTAATTTCATTCCCCGTTATGGCTTCCTTCAAACTTGTGGCTATAAATGAAGCCGTTCCTACTTCAGACAATGGCTTCAGTAAAAAATTTCCCAATATAATAATATCTATATAATATCTTCTATATAATCTATATAATATTATAAAACTGTCGGCTGAATATAATCACCGCCACGTGATAGCCCATGCGTAAGAAACACGAAAACGCGCTCCTACGCCTTTATATGCTCCTTTACGCTCTACCCTCCCCCTTCCTTTTAGACGCTTCTACTATATAGCTACCCTTCTCCTTCCCCTTCCCCTTCCCCTTCCTGTTGAACGCTTGCGTTGTTTAAAGTGCAAGTGTTTCGGGCCTATTATAAATTATACGGATTATATAAAATACTATTTATATTATTGTTCGACTATTTGTCGAGGTTTCATCAATGAATGAATTGAATTGAATGAGACTTGATTGAGGATCTCATAAGGAGTAATCCTCACTATAAGTACTAT
>QYAM01000051.1:162219-186017 GCA_003988965.1 Neobulgaria alba
AAGTAAAACATGACTGATTTGTATGTAAAAAAGGAGTGGAATGCTTGAGAAGGAAGTTATCCTTGTTCAGCTGAACGCATAGGTAATAAGATCAACAATTATTAAAGAAATTTTAACTCCTACTATAAATAAAAAGGAAAGCTACTTTCAAAGGAAAGACAAGTACGGCACTTTATATAAGTATAAAAGGTCGTTAAAAAGGCTTTACTTAGATATAATTAGAGAAGAAGGCCTAATAGTTAGAAAATTAAGAGCAGTAGAAAAATAAGAAGAGCTTTATGTTTATATAAGGGCAGGTAGAGAGCTTCTTACTCTAAGACGAGCACTAGCACGGGCTACTAAGTTAGGAGGATTATATAAATAAGATCTAAAAAGGCGTACTAAGGGAGGGAGAAGGTCTTATAGGCTTAAAGAGCTCTATACGGCCTTATATAAGAAGGAGTACTCTACGGCTATATAATAGCGTCAGAAGAGCTTATATAGGCATTAGGAGGGTTGGTAGGAAGAGTGCCGGGAAGGAGAAGAGGGCTAGGAAGAAGAAGAGGGCCGGGAGGATTGGCAGGAAGATAGTAAGGGCCGGGAAGAAGAAGAAGAAGGCCCGTAAGAAGGCTAGGAGGACGAGGAAGAGAGCTGGGAAGAAGAGGCTACGGACTGGTTTTGCTCCTCTTATAATTAAAAGAGGCCTCTTCTAAACTTCGGCCGCTTCTTAACATATAATACTTACCGGGAAAGGAATAAAAGAGCACCAATGGCACGGCAGGCAAGGTATAAGGGTAGTCTAATAGTCTAAATATATTCCCCTGGGCCAAATGTATTCCCTGGGCCAAATATATTCCCCGGGCCAAATATTCCCCGGGCTCTTGGTCAAATGTTAACCTGTTTGGGAACTGTGTCTCCATGAAGGTGCGCTAGGAGTTATTCGCGGCAGAATCGAAAACAAAGATCCTTCATACCTTCATGTATCCTGGGTATTGTCCAAAAGAGTAAGCGAGATACAAGAATTAATAGAGTTGGTCGTGGGAGAACTTGCTAAACACAAAGGGTTACTCACGCGTCTCGTTGTTTCATTGTAGGGTAGAGAATAGCGGCACTTGTGTTGTATGTCAATGAATATAGGAGATTCCTGGCATCCCAGTCTTGTCTTATTTTATGTCAGCTAAGGAAGTCCCGTGATTGTAGCTGTTCTCATACCTGGCTCAGAGACCGGAAAGTTCCTCCGATATTGTCGCACATATATCTTACTGCTCAGACGATGTCGAGGCGCACGCCAATCTCCGATTTCGTACTCGTTGTGTGCATAGAATGACTTAGGATCAAAAATGAGCGGCTCGCCCGTCTCCATATCTATTGCCGTATTCTCATCCCAAAGATCACCATGTACCAGGCAAGGTTTGATATTTCTACCATTGCTCTGTAATGGCCGCAACAAGCGAGGGACAACTCGACCCTTAGTCAGGTGTTTGATATGTTCGAGTTCGGGCCATGGTTCGTTCCTCTCACCATCAAGGTCTAAAAGATGACCCAAGAAATTCGCGAACACTTTTTCCCATGAGCCACTCCAGCCATTATTATGTTGTTGAATTGGACCTGCCATCGTTTTCATATGGAATCCGAACTTTCCCGTTGGAGATATAGAGTTTCTGTGCAACCCGGCAATGCGCTGCGTGAACAAAAGCGGCTCAGGAGGTTGCTGACCTATTTCGCGAAATTCGACAAGCATGAAGTGGCAAGTTGGATCACTCCTATATACCCCCCATTTGTATGGGCGCGGAGCAATGGATGGAGATACCTCGTGGAGAGCCTTCAGAGATTCGAAGTCTGCTTCGATCATAAGCGCGCTCATTTCATGTTTGATAGCCTGCCGTCGTGCTGTCAGTCAAGGGTGTTTGTATAACAAGCAGTGTGAAATCGTATTCACCTTCTGGAAATATGCCACCATCTTGTTCTCTGGTGTTCGACACACGATCTTGCTGTGCGTCCCCAGAGAGTTTCCGTACGTGTTTGCATGCTCAACGCTGGATCCTGGATTTGGAAGAGCTTGATAAAACACCAGTATTAGCTGAAAGCTTATGCATGATTGCCATGGGAGTCTTCTTGCCTAGTAAGACGTTTTCGTCAACTTCGAAATTTCCTCCAGTTTTTGGGCCCTTAAATGGCGGGAATTTCTTTAAGTGCTCGTCATCTTGGGGCTGGGGCGGAAATTCCATGTTCGACCTCAAGAACGCTAAGTCTCTTCGATCGTATAGTTAATAGATAACAACTTTCCCGTCGTGGAAGACGAAGAGGTTCAATTCAGTCGCTGGAAGAGAGAGACACAATGTTGTCCCTGTCAAATGGCCTCACCATCGAAGCAGGCCGTATTCAAATCACAGCTCTCGTTTGCGACACCGAAGACAGATTCTACTGCTGCGGAAAAGACAGTTGGGCAGTAGTTTTACACAATATGACAACAGGAGGAAAGATACGAAAGCTGTACGGTCACTCTACTGTTGTTTCCATCGTTGAAATGGCCTGGTCGGCCTCAAGCAAGTTCATTGCGTCTGCTGATGACTGCGGACGTGTTATCGCGAAAAGGTTACGAAAGCCGTCTGGCCAAGTAACTAGCTAGGCGGTGTACCCGCTCTTGGGCTTTCGTGTAGGCGAGGCGATTTCGCAACTGCTGTTCAGCGCATCGGAGGAGTATCTTCTGGCCTCGAGCTCGATATGTGCTTGGGTATGGAGTTTGAAGAACAAAAGTGAAGTATGCAAGCTGGACCTTCCTCTCCGGGCGGGAATCAGATGGATAAATCATCCGCTCATTGAAGACTGCCTTCTGCATTGATTCTGAAGAGGTTCCCGTGTTTTCATGGCATACCCTGAAGGAAATCCGAAGGGTAGGCTTGGACGACATCCAGGGAGGCAAAGAAGATGATGCAGATAACGAAGACGACTTCATGAATACGAGCGGACTGAATGTCCCAGACATCAGTCTCCTGAACCTCCACAGTACCATCTCGGGAGAGAACTTACTAGCCATCGAGCGGATCGTTCAGGTACACCCCACTCAACTTATTTTCGAAGTCTCCGCCCCCACAAGAACCAAAGACAGGCACCCCTCTCCTCGGCGGATATGCCTTATAGATATTAACTCATCACATCCCACGACATGCCAACAGGAGGCGATCACAGATCTGTCAAAATACGTCGATCGCTTGATCGGGAGCTTTCATGGACAAGTCGTCTTTCTGGATCAGCACTACTGTTTCTGTACCTGGGATCTGGAAAAAGGCGCCGCTTCACTCAAAAGACATTTCTTCTTGCCTAAGGATTGGCTGAGCCCTGGCATGCTGAAGTTGTGTATGTTGAACAGCTATGGGACGATACTTTGTCCTAAAAATGGCGAGGTTGCTATCATTCGATCTGGAGTCAAGCTGTAGAAGGGTTTACCTAGCAACGAACCAGACCCTCTTATAAACCACGATACTTTAAGTCTTTAAATAATTAGAAATTAACTACAAAGTAGTCTTAACTCTAGCAAAGGAAAGCCCTTAACGTTAGCTTTAATTACATATATAAATAAGATATTTTAAATATAAAATAATAACATAAAATAAGGATAAGCATCTATACTATGCTTAAACGTCGTTTTTACGATATATTTTAGATATAAAAAAAGAATTATAAGAGCTTATTTAGTCTAAGTCCTAAGTTTTAAATAATTTTAAGGGGTTAGAATTTTGCGGTGTTTTTCGTCGTAGTTCGTAGGTAGGTCGCTCGGTAGTGACTGAAATCTTACGCGACACATGTGACCATTGCATCAGACCACATCAGACTAGGCGTTATATGGTGTTATCTAAGTTACACAAAATAAAGACTACAAGGAACAATATCCCCAATGTTGGTTTCTCCTCGACCGCTACTAATTCATGACATCTGTCGCGACTTCACATCCATCAATATTCAATCTTCATCTACACTCACGCGATGGCTAGCTTACCGATCGCCAACTTCCTCAAGATTCCTGTAGAGCTTCGACTTCAAATTTATAATATCGTCCTCGACAGAGCATATGGATATAATACAGATTCTTATCTTAGTATTTCCTTTGTCAACCATCAAATCAGAGACGAGGTCTTACCGATTCTATTTCACGAAGAAAAATACTTCGGCAACCTCGGAACTTTTTCAACTTGGGTTTCTCACGGGAAAAACCTCAACAAGGATTTGTTGAAATTAGTTGATAATATAGGTCTACAATTGCATGAAGAAAGTCCCTCGTGTTCACGAGATGAATCGAGAGGGGAAGGGGGGGCAAACGAACTCTCGCCTGCCATAATGGAACAAATAGAAACCTGGTGGGAGGAACAATATCTCAACTTCCATTCCCAAGGACCCGAAACTTCAGCATGGATACAACAAATCAGACCAAAATCTTCACAACCCTTACAAACTCTCATCACCACAACCATTCAAACCTTTCAATTTCTCCCCTCCCTCAAAACCCTCTGGATAAACTACCCTACCCACAACACCTTACAACCAACCCCAACCACCTTCCTCGCCTCATTCAATACCCTCAACCAACACTTATTTCTCCACCTCCTCTCAACCACCTGTCCAACCCTGACCTCTCTCTCCATATTCTCTCCTCCCATCTACCTAAACTTCCTCTCCAACCTACCTCTCCTCCAAAAACTCCGATTCACGGGCTACTCCAAAACCTCACCTTCAACTCTCTCAACAATCTTAAAGTCCCTCCCAAATCTAACATCAATATGTCTAAACCGCGAACATAATTACTCACATCTTCTTCACGGATATAGACAATCAGAACTAGAAAATTACGTCTCATTCACACCACTCGTTTTATCCTCTCTCCAATCACTAACACAACTTCAAATACGCCACGAGCAAACATATTTCCATTCGCACTTCTTCACCGAGGAAATGTTTCAAGTTTTGAAACAACATATGAACCTCCAGAAACTAAGTTTGATACATAGAGGTATTCTTCCCCGGGATGTTTTTAAGATGCTGATGGAGGTTTTGATGGAAGTGAAACCGGGGGATGTGAGGTTGGATTTTGGGGTTTATAGAGAGAGTAGGGAGGAATGGATGGAGGTTTTGGAGGGATTGAAGGGGTTTAAGATTCACTGGAGGGTGAGGGCTGAGCCACCGGTTTTTAGGCTTACGAACGAGAAGCCGCAGACACCTAGGGTTTACGACTTGAGTGCAAGGAAGGGAAGATATAGGTTTTGATTATTTTATGGAAGTCTTAAATGTAAAGCTGTAGGTGGTGATAGTAGTGAAGAGGAACTGTTCTTAAGCACGTGTTTATTCATGATATTTGTTATCAAGGAATGAGATGATTATCTAGCAGATATCCTCAATCTTTTGCTCTTTTCCATCGTGACTTCCAAGATCTAATTTCAACGTTCTTCCAAAAAGCTCCAGCAGAATCTCAAAACAGATTTTGGTTACGGCAGGATCATATCTTCCTCTTGAGAGCTCATCGCGAATGAAGGCATCTAAAAGCAACGTTAATTAGCAAGTTCACTCGTTTCTACGGCTCTCATAGTAAAAGTGACAGACTTACGTTGTGCTCCAGCAACCTCATACCAACTAAAAATCACCCCCTTCTCCCTCAGAGTCTTCCTAATTAAGTCTCTTCCCTCAGCTGGTACGTGATTATCAAGTGTCCCATGGATACAAGCCAATTCTCCTTTAATATCTCCAGCTCTCAGCAGACTGTCATCATTCTTGCCTTTTCCTAAACTATGAGTATGGATATCAGTTGCGAAAAAGGTTACTGCTGCTGAGACGCGGGGATCAAGTGCACAGCGATAGGCGAGATGACCGCCAAGGCACATTCCTGTAGCACCGACACGACCATTGCAGGTAGGGAGAGAAAGTAAATGGCTGACGGCGAGGGTAGCGTCTTCGTCATATGCTGTAAGTGTCTATGGAGAAGTAAGAAGGGGTAGGATGTGCATTTGGAAGAAATGGAGCTAGAATTATATTCCTATTTGGGCGGAAATAGCATCTTCCATAGAGATGAGACAAGAAAAACTTACTTTGGTGATCTTCCACTCATTTCCTGCATCTGTGCCAGGGACGTCATATGCTAATGGCTCTGGTCCGGTGAACTCATGGTAGGTCGAAGGAGCTGCGACAATATAGCCTTGACCAGCTATTTGTCGAGCAAATCTTGCAACAGGTCCAGTTACTGTATCATCCAATATCAGCTTTTGACTTTTTCCAACGTTCACACATGATGTATGCTTAAGCCAGCAAGAACATGATTCCCAATATGAGCGACTTCAATATGATGACACCGAAATCGATTCTCAATTCTGGTATTTCTCTTTTCCGTCCCTGATCCGCAAACCGGATGCGGCCTTCCGCATGACTTAGGAAAACGAAAACGGACCTTGATAAATTTCACTGAACAAAACCACACCTGGAAAGCGTCTAAAACTTGTCTCAGTAAAATCATTTCATCGTGATGCAAGAGGCACTTACGCCTGAGGATATCCAGGAATGTTTGGATGGAATATAAAAAGTCCTAGAATCGGCTTGTTAGCGTCCCTTGAACTACGAATTCAAGCCATTGAACATACTCATCGATCCCTCTTTTCCATCCGCCTTTGTCACCACATCATAGTGTGTTTCATTGATCATCATCTTGAAAGATTTCACGGGTTTTGTAAGCCTATAATATGATTCTTGAATTGGTAGGTACTCGAAGTTTGTATTCTAGGGTATATGGAGACAAGCTTATTCAGCTGAAGCTTGCCCGAATTGGGCATGGTTTACCCTCTGAGAGGTCGAGGTTGGATGGACTCGCTTGCTTGTATTCCACTTTTGAAGAGGGGATTGCATCACGCCACGATATGTGATGTCAATGGTTGAAGGTGCAGAAGTTGGTGGTCGAGATCATGCTAGTGGTGTGGTGTCTTTTCTTAGGGTTGCACTGCTGGCATCCGGAGAGAGCCGTGGATTGCCGCTTTTCTGTCGCTCTCGCAGTAGATAAGATAATAAGATTTGAGATCGAGTAACACAGGAATTCGTAATTGGCAAATAGGATAATATCTTTTTGTTTCTTGGTAAAAAAATTTATTTGTATAGAGCGCACGGTAAGGCTAAAATCCGAGGCCATCAAATAAATATTGTTTTTGTAGAATAGGAAGAAAAGAATAGAACTTAAAATCCATCTAGATTATTTTATGGCCTCTTGTATCATGTACAAGATCTAAAGAACAAAAGTAGTATAATTCATGACAGACCTTGGATTCTTGCCCAAAAAGCTTGGCTCGTGTAGCAAGCAAGCTTAAGAACTCTTATGTATAAGTAATTGTTTTTGCGTTCAATCAAATTTAGAAAAGAATCCAGGAATGAAAATTTAACCTGGGAAACTTAAGAGGCGACTTTTATTTATATGGGAGGTAGCGTCATCGTAGGAGTAAAGTAGAAATATAATGTCCAAAGATAGAGACGAGAAATTGGAGCTTTAATAAAGTAGAAAATCTTAAATTGTTCGCTACAGAGGGCTTGACAGTTTGGCAAACCTAGAGGTCAAAAAGCCAAAAAAAAAATTTATGGCGAGGAAATTTTCAGGAAAACCAGAAACGTTTATCTCGAATAGACTGGAAATGGCCCGGGACAACTAAAAGTAGTTGGAGAAGAAGGGAGATTTTGAGAAGAAAGAAATATGATAGCTCGAACGGGATTCTCCCCGGGAAGTCTCAGATCAGGTAGTGGTCTTAATTGAGGCCACGAAATACACATGATAACCCGAAAGAAAATCTCAAGAGCCTACGTAGGGCCCTGTCGTGGTCTTAGAACTGCTCAAATATTTTTGAGTGCAGAAAAGGGGTAGCGAACCAACAATCATCGTGGATTTGCCGTGGACTAAAGATATGCTTGAAAGTTAATGCAAAGACCACTCTAGCCAGCATAATGGAACCTGCCTTGGGAACCAAGTAGGACTTTAAATAATTTCTCGAAATTCATGAGGAGAGAACCGTTTCTGTAGCACCTTACTCTGACGTTACACCCTCGGTTGACTTGGCTAAAGTCAATGACTTGCATTTCATGCCTAAGAAGTACCGTCATACCACGAGCATTGGGCAACGAAGTGACCTTATCCCGCCAACACGTGACCGAGACATAGCCTGATTCTGGTGAAAGATTTCCTCGATAGGACCCGCGACTCCCGAGATAGATTTCTTGCACCCGTGACGTTCGTGTAGAAGTCTGCTTGGTCAAGGTTGATTGGCTCGTTGCCCACACTTTCAGATGAATTTAGCTGTGGTTCAGTCAGTCTGCTTGGCCCCATGTAACTGATTACGCATTTCTGCCGGATCCCGGTCAACTTTTGGCGCA
This sequence comes from Neobulgaria alba, assembly GCA_003988965.1. Taxonomy (NCBI): domain Eukaryota; kingdom Fungi; phylum Ascomycota; class Leotiomycetes; order Helotiales; family Gelatinodiscaceae; genus Neobulgaria; species Neobulgaria alba. The sequence continues at coordinate 170,584 of QYAM01000051.1, forward strand.
GCATCTGTCCAAATGCCTCCCATGCGATAAGACACTCCAAATACAACTGGACAACCACCTACCTTCCTTTCTCACTAAATACTTTGCTGCAATATATTCCGATAGCTCTCTCCCTACCACTGCTTCGATCCAGCCTTCCCTTCCCTCGAGCGGAAAAGCCCTCGCAGACTCCCAGGACCCGCTTCAACACTGGTTTAGACGGAATACCCCAATCACACGACCAAAAGCCCAAGATAAGGAGCTGAGAGCAAATGTCCAGCGTAAGGACTCGAAGACAGGCTGCTGCGATCTCTACACCCTCCGAACCTATATCCCCTTCGAAGAAAGAAGAACGGGCAATCATGAATGGGGAAGGGAATGGATCAGCCCACGGGCCAACCAAGAAGGAGGTCCCGTATGAGAATATATTCATATTTTGGCCGAATATCATTGGTCAGTTGTGATCATCTATAATGGCGAGGGCTATTTCTGACCTTCAACAGGTTACGTGCGAGTTATCCTCGCATTCGCATCTCTCTACTACATGCCACTCCATCCGCGGACGTGCACTGGCCTCTATAGTATCTCCTGCCTCCTCGACGCCCTCGATGGGTATGCTGCTCGTCATTTCGAACAGTCGACAAGATTCGGGGCAGTCCTTGATATGGTAACGGATCGTTGCACTACCGCATGCCTCTTAGTCTTCCTTGCTTCCGCATGGCCCCGATGGGCAATCGTTTTCCAAGGGCTCATCTCTTTGGATCTTGCCAGCCATTATGTCCATATGTATGCGACTTTGGTGATGGCCGGATCTGAGACGAGCCACAAGAAAGTGGACAAGTCTCGAAGCTTTCTTTTGAATTTATACTACACCAGCAAGGTACATGAGCCCGTGCCCCTTTTCTCGCATGGGTGCTAACTATGCATGTGCTTAGACCGTACTATTCCTTACATGTATGTTTAACGAGGTCTTCTTCATAGCCCTCTACCTACTCTCGTTCTCTTCGCCTTATCTGTCCCCCTCCCTTCTGCAGACGAACGGGAACACTACCAATAGCTCTACACTCCAACCTTCCCATCACTCGGTGGCATCCTTGATTTTCGCCAATCCGCACAGTGCTGCAGCTCTGGAGATGGCACGGGCGAATAAGATGGACTCCTTCGTCCCATGGGTTGTGGCTGGAATCAGCCTCCCGGTGATGGCTTTCAAGCAGGTTCTCAACGTGATCCAGTTGATAAAGGCGAGCAGGTGGCTTGCAGAGGGAGATAGGGAAATCCGAAGCGCTGCGGGCTTACCCAGAGCGAAGAAGACCAACTGAGTATGAGGCCTCCACCGCCATCGGGTGGAGATGCAGCCAGCAGCACATCTTGCCAATACATCAGGCCTGGCTGCATCTGCGAAGGCAGTTTTGGAAAGGGTGCCTCGGTACTTGGGACTTTCCCCTGATCTCTTGTACTTCTATTGGAGCCGGGACGCCCGCTCGGGTGCTTGGGCTTGGTGAGGTGATGATTTTCCCACTTTCATTCCTGTACCAATTAGTTCCCGCTGTCATTCATCATGGGGAATTTAGAGGATTGGCGTTCGAGGGAGGGGCTTGTCCATTGATCGCCTCTTGACAGAATTTATGGCATCAACCTCGTCAGGAGGACTGCAGAATACATAATCATAAAGTAATTGAATATCTGAGCAATGCGAGCCTGACTAATGAGATATGGCCGCGGGCTGACTGCCGGCTGCAGCGAAGTCGTGCGGTCCAGCCTCCCTCGCGTCGTTCACGGTTCCTCTCCCTCAGCTCAGGGACCGAATCAATCGCCCCTTTTGTGGATTCCACGTGCGGCCAGAGCCAAGATGACTCGAGCGCCGGCGTGATCTGGCGGCTCGTTAGACCTCCCTCTGATAGCACCGTCCCTCCTGGGCCGATTGGCAAAACTCGTCGTGAACCCAACAAAACGCTCGCTGCTACCCGCGGCTCTTCGCGATATCCCTCATTTTGTCTGAATACCTTCATTCCAGCCCTAATTACGTATTTCAACCGTCTCCCCGCAACCAGGATACCACACGAGGAACGTTGAATTCCAACATGCGGTCGCCGCTGCAGTAGCCTGCCTGGGAAACGTCCCCCGTCCAATCGCTGCGGGGCTGTCGTTGGCGTCACTTTCATGCTTGGAGGGGAGGCACTCGAACAGCCAGGAGCTCACCGTATTTTTGATCACAAGCTCTACATAAGCTCCCCGGGAATGCTTTGGATTAGCAACGGGAATCGGAATCGAGAGGAGCAAACAGGGCTCCGAGTCAAGCAATTATCAATTCGAACCAGCCATGGAAACCTCGCCGCCGCCTGCTGCGAGACGTTTCCTACCCACCCCAGTCGAGACCACGGTCAAGAAAGTTCGACGCTTTGCGCCTGAGCCTGTGGAAACCACATCCCGAAGCAGCAAGGAAAATCTGCCCAATATCGACAATGTCACTGCTCCCAAGAAAGACCCGGTGGAGAAGTGTCGTTTTGTACCCGAGGCCCTCGAGACTTCCTTCAAAACCAACTGTCAGCCCGTCAATGGTTCTGCCACGGCAGAGTCCAAATCAGCACAGATACTCCAAGTGTCTGCCCCTCAGGAGACACCCAAGCCCAGGAGAAAATTCCTGCCAGAACTGATTGAAACCACCAAGAGGACGAAGAAAGCTGGTGACACGCGACCAGCAACTCTGCCAACTGATAAGGTAATTACGTGTTCCTCGAGGTGTATTATTGGCTATAGCTAACCAATGCTTGCGTGCCAGACCGATCTTACTCCTGGAGTGCCCAATATATATACCCGTTCCAAGAAGAGGACTCGTCCACATGTTGTACCAATACCTCCCGAAAATCCTAACGGCTTTCAGGTCCCCAATGTCCAGATCCCACCCAGACCGCCTCGAAGAGAACAGTCTATGCGTCCACATCCCAACACAAGAAGAAGTACACGACAGAATTCATTTACGCCCGAACTAGACCCAATCATGTCCGAGGAACATTCTGCCGACAATTCAGAAGAGGAATACTATAGTGATGAGGAAGGCACACCCTCACTTTCAAGATCGTTCGGGTCATCTGAAGACTCGTTGATGAGACTACAACTGGCACGAACTCGTGAGAGTTGTGATGACCGATTCTCGGGATACCTGTTAGCTCTGGCAGCAAAGGCAGCAGAGAAGCAGCTTAAAGATCAAGCTTTGGCTGCTTTCCCTAATGAATCGATGCATGAGGTGGTTGAACACTTCTACGAACGAGAAATTGAGGGGACCTCGGATGAGGAATCGGTGGAAGGTATCGGCCTCTTCATTGAGGACATTGAGGACACAAAACTTCAAGGTTTACACCGGAAGTCTACGGAGGTTGGCTGGGCCGCACGGGAAATGCAACAGCATCAAGAGTTGCTCAATCGACAGCGGGAGGAAGAGACACATAAGAAGGTCGCCGCCGAAGCAACAAAACCTACATTCAAGGACCCTTTCTGGACCAATGGCATGACAGCTAAAAACGCAGCTACCGCGCGAGGCCACGATACAGTCGATGCACAGAAAGAGGCGGAGTTAGATCGCATGCGGTCTGCAGCGTCGCCCCCAATGCTCGGTGCGGATTTAAAGTTTCGCATGTGCTTATCACCAAAAGCAACGAAGTTTGAATCGGACCAGCCTATCCATATTCAGCCTAACCGAACTGACGACGGCGGTGGTCTATGGGGAGGGTATTGCGTTGCCGATGAGCCAACTCAGTACTTGAGCCCCAGCACGAAAGGCCCTCCATTGATAGAGACCCCGCAAATCGAAAAACTCGAAGATCCGTTTTCCTCCGCTTTCTCACATGAGGCGCCGAATGGAGGCACCAAGTCCCCTCGAACAAATGGCGTTCATCGAGAAGGTGGGGTCAGAATGCTGGCTGGCATTGACGATAGACTACAAGCCGAGGTTGTTAGAGCGAAACAGGAGGAGGCACTACTTCAAGAGTTTGATGATACATTTGTAACGCAAGTGTATAATTATCTATCACTTGGTTACCCCGCATTAGCTCGACAATTTGATGAAGAATTGGCAAGAATCAGTCGAATAGATGAGGAAGATTTGCGGGAAGATGACGCAGGGAAACATGCCCAAGGTTATATCGCCTTAGGAGATCATCCCGATGGGCATCCTGGGAAGCCATCGGAGACAGAGAAATGTGCTAGGTGGAAGGCACTAAGAATTTATATACTCGAGTGGGCGAGGCAACATCCAAGTATGAGTAATGGTGCGGCGAGCCCGAGTGCTTGGGGTGTCAGAGCAAGAAGGGGTAGCTGGGCTATATAATTGCCCTACGCTTTACTATTCAAATTCTATTACTCACGAATTTCATATACCACTCCATATTCACACCAGAATTACGATAGTTATCAGGCAGGTGGAGGAGAACAGGACTCGAAAATTCGATTCCATGGATCCAGAATGGACCACGAAACACAGCACAAGAGCGTTCAAGCAAGGCGTTGGGTTATACATTCATGATCTTCCTTCTTTTTCTGGGAACTTTTTTATAAAACATTGTTTGAGCCGAGCAGCAACTTTTTCTAATCTTCTTGTTAATTTTTGGTATATATACACACCCGTTCCTTATGTTGAGACTTTTATATTTGATTTCAGGTTTCATTAAGGGGTAAGATCATTCATCTGGTCGCCGGTGCTAGTTCGAGGGAATTATAGGTGCACGCAGAGGGATTATAGACCTTGTTGTTGCATATGCATGAGGACTTATAGGTTATTGGTGATGAATTTTACGATGTTGCATGAAGGAATGGGCAGGGGATTCGGATCAAGGTTGGAGGATTAAGGGTTAAGGAACTTGGTACATAATGGGGATGAGACAAGTACCTACTAAGGACTTAGAGGGGAAAATATATCGGCACACAAGACATAGTGGCTAGTTAGCTTACTATTTTCTGGCATAGACAAAGGAATGGGATCTAGGAATCGGAGGTTCTACTGATACCAACCAGACTTGCACGCCTTTCCATTGATCTTGAATGAGACATGTTTTCTTTTCTTTTCTTTTTCCCTTAGGAATGGCCTCAGTTTGCTTCTCTTCTCCTTGCAGAGGCTGAGTCAGGAAGGTGGGGCGGACTAAGGCATGCAGATCACATGACTGTTCCCTGGATTCCCGAGGAAGAGAAGGTTGCTCCCTCCCGGGCCCGAATTCGAGGGGCCGCGGAGACACGAATCGTTGGGTCGAACATTCCGGGTTCTGGGTTTTATCAGCTGATCTTTGCATTTCCCAACCTTATGGTCTTGTGATATGGTGTTGTCTTGCAAGTCGCAGCATTTCTTGATAAGTCGGTGACGATGCTGATATCTCTGTTATCGCTAGGTGGGTGAAGTTGGGTTGGGTTGGGGTGTGACTCGTGAGGTGGTGAGATATGTATGTGCTGGAGAGGTAAGAGTTCCATCGATATAACTCGATGACATTGGTAACTTGATCAGGCTACAGTAAAATGTCAATGGTTCCTTCTAAGACTTCCAGGGCCCTTCAATTCAGCGGAGTTTCTTCTATCTTTCCACATCAAGCCCACATGAAACGCCTCCATCAACCCATCAACCAAGCCCTCCAAACATCAATGAAACTCCTTCCAACAATAAGAGCGCCGTCTCCAAGCCTCAATCAAAAGGGTACAATATCTCGCACTTGGCTGGTGCAACCTCTTCCACGCCAAGCAAACACCCTGTCATGGCACGGTCCTCTAATTAGTGTAGCCTTATGCACGTCTGCTTAGAGTGGAAATCGATATTCGGTCTGGAGGGTGATGGCTGAATTGGTGTGCCTTCCGAGAGGAGGCTGAGTGAGGCTGATAAGAAATCATTGAGGATATTAAAGAGTTGTGGCCGCGAGTTGTTTTTACGAGACCGGCTGATTGTTTGGTTTATGATTTTACGAGTTATTATTATTATCATTGCTATGGCTGATGAAGATGGGATTGTGAGAAAGGATTTTGCGGTCGGAGGGGTGGGGGATAACTTAGGAGTAAGAGAAGGAGGCCAAGATCCGATTGGTAGTAATAAGGAGGAAATTAGAATCAGAGATACTATCACTTCGAAAGAAGAGGCTGAGAAGTACCTTTTTCCACGGCCGGCACCGAATTTGGAATCTGGAAGCTCTACGTCTGGACCTAACCATTCCTCATTTCTTCCCCTTCGTCCTCCCAACCCTGAACCATCTATGCGAGATCATGAAGATGCTCCACTTCCACCTTCGGACATGGGGGGCATTTTACCTGTGACCTGCACTTTTGGATTGATGAAATGGGGAAACTTATCTTTTGTTAGTCAGGATTTTAGACCGAATGGTGCGAATCAGTTTAAATATGCATTTGAGAGCCAGATGACAAGTTCGAATGGGTTGGTGTATCTGTAAGTTATTTTTGTTTATGATGGAGGAGGTTCTTGAAGGGGGGAAAGTATAGCTAATTGTTGATGTGGATAGGGTGATAACGAATTATCAACCTTGGTTTTTGAGCCATTTGCAAAGCGCTTTACCAGAACTTCCGGTTCAACCAGTGCGCCATCTTGATGAGAGTAGGAGTACTACCATGTTACCTCTAATAAATAGAGATGCAGCTCGTGAGTATCCCTCTGATGACTACGTTGGCCGAAGAGACTGATTTTGAGGGGGGGTATAGAAACTTCTTTTATAATGGAGCATATTGATACGGTGCCTGCAACCAGTGATACTAATGCAAGCTCGTTAAAAATCGGAGAGATGAAAACTCTTAATACACCACTTGGTATATTATTTTCCCACGACACAGAAAACACGTACTAATAAGAGAATATAGTTGTATGGACTGCTTCGGAAAAAAGTTCGAGCATACCAGGTCATACCCAAAGGCCAATAGTCGTAGTTCTAAGCAACAAAACTGGTCCAATAGTTAGTGAAATTACAAAGCATTACATGAATGCTCCATCATATAGCAAAAAACGCTGGTACCGTCTACAGGAAAATCAAACTTGGGTATACCTCGACTTAAGCTTTATTTTCACAAAATGGGAAAATGTATGGGGAGCAGCAAAATTAAATCTCAACACGAGAATGAATGTTCGTATCCTTCCTTTCCCACTATTATTCTTCTCCGTCCTTCATTTCGAGAATTAATATCTTAAATAGGATGTCTACAGTACCCGTAAAACAAAATCAATACTTCACCAAACACGGCAGCTACACATTGACAACAATATAATGATAAGTCTTCGAGAACACCTACGAATCCACAAAGCATCTCTAAATGTCGTGATTCAAAAATCCAAATATCCTTTTCGAACACATATTGATGATAATGATACCCTTATTACGAGGTTGGATGATTTATTACAGTTGTTGGATTACTATGAAGTTACCGCGAATAGTCTGTTAGAACAACAGCAAAATCTTCTTAGTCTGGTAAGGTTTTTAAATTCCTTCAATTCTCCTCTTTGATACTTTGAGAGGGGTTACTAATGAAAGGATCCTTAGACATTTAATCTCGAAACTGTAATTCAAAGTCAGGCCGTAGCAAGACTTAATGTCCTAGCATTCATATTTCTTCCATTAGGTTTCATCGCTGTAAGCTTTCTCTCCCCATATCAATAGAGCTCTTACTAACTAAACATACAGGCAATATTCGGAATGACAACCTTCACAGCACCACCTCAATGGTACCCTGTTGCCGCCGTCCCAACGTTAGTCCTCACCATCCTGATCGCCTACATTATAAATAAAATTTTCACCTCTTCCGAACCATCCCAATCCTCCGCTCAATCAGATTTGGAAAATCATTCAGACAGAACAAACATATCATTCCTCTCCTCTTGGCTAAGAAGGAACAAAAAACCCAAACAAGAAGAATTCTTCCAACGGCCCATGCCCTCAGAATCCTATTCGAAAACCCCCATAGAAAAGATTAACCCAGAACTCTATTCGAAAACCCCCATGGAAAGCAATAACATCGACTCCGAAATCTCAACCGCCCAATACATACCTTGGAATCCTAATCCAAATTTACCCCAAGCTCTAGTCCAACGGCCCATGCCCTCAGAACCCTATTCGAAAACCCCCATGGAAAAAAGTAACATCACAGCCTCAAGCTCCTCAGCCGCCCAATACATACCTTGGAATCTAGGTCCTAATCCAAATTTACCCCAAGCTCTATTCCAACCTCCAAATTTCACAACTTTCACAGAGAACCCCTCACTACCAATATTTCTTCCAACTGTAAATATCACAAATACCCTATCTACTCCACTTGTAAACCTAGATCGAAGTTTCAAACCCCCGAATTTAATCGCCCAACCTCCTTCGAGAAAGAGAGCTCTACCTAATGATTTTACGGTAGTGAATCCTCCGCTTAGGAATGAGGATGTAGGAGAGAGGGAAGGAGGGGGCTATACGAATTGGGAAACTATGGGTGGACCTCTAGGCATTATTCCTGAGTATGAACTTGGTGTTGGGGTTGGAGTTGAGAATGATTTTATTGGGAGTTCAGGTGAGGGTGTTGAGATGTTCTTAAATTGGCAATCCGGCGGTGTGGGTGAGATCAGCGCTCTAAATGAGGAAGGAATTCAAGGTTTAGGAGATATTAGGGAGGGGTTTATTACGGAGACGAATCTTTTTGGAGAAGGAAATACGAATGATAATATGGATGAGACGGGAAGCAATCCTATTGCGACATATATATCTACCAATCCCGACCTCGATTCTAAACTTCCACAACCCACAAACACATCATCTGGATCGGAAACCCATCAAGAATCATCTTCTTCCAACTTAGGAGAAATCCCCAATATAACCGAGATACCACGACTCCCTCACCAGATACCAAATCCGCAACCAATACCCCTAACTAATACCACCATTTTTTCACCATCTCAATTCCAATCCCAATACCAAGATTTCAATTTCAATTTCGATTTCGATTTCGATTTCGGCATCAACATACCCAGCAACAGCAACGTTGTAACCAGAGACGAACCAGAACCAAAACGAGAAGAAGAAACAGGAACATTAGAAACAATTGAAGAATAATCATCTGGGAATTTTTTTTAAAAGAATATCCTATTATATTAAAATCCCGCCCTAAGTTCACTCTTATATACACGAATAAGTAAACGTCCCTCTCCCTCACTCTCCCCCTCCTAATTCCCATCCCATCCCATCCCAACCAACCAACCACCTCCCCCTCCTAAATATCTCTCCCCCCCCAATAAATAAAAACAACCTACAACCCACAACCCACAACCCACCACCTAAACACCATCAAAACCCAACCCCCCAAGGCGCAGTCAAAAGGAAACCCATCAAAGAATTAAGTAATAATAATAATAAAAAAATTTTTTTTTACAATTGGAATTGGAAATTTTAGTTTTACGTGTATGGTAGGTAATAAGCATTAGATTGAAAATAAAAATTAAAATAAAAAGATTAGGATTTATAAATCGGGATTTATGAACATCCAACTTGTAAAGAAAAAATATATATGATCTTTCAATAATTCGAATCATATTTACCTACCTACTAGGTAGGTTACAGATAGAATAGAGTCAAGTCTAGTCTTATCTTCTGAGCCCCCATCCCCACTACACACCCACACACCACACATTAAATAAATAAGAGAAAAAAAATTCAAAAGAAACAAACAATGATCAATTTCATTTTTTCGGAGTCATATGGAATCTTTGTATTCATTATTCCCATATTCCATATCTGCATATCTGCATATTTCTTATTCCTATGCTTCGTTTTGCTTGTATCCCTTATGATAGATATATCCCCACCCATTCCTCAATAGTATAGTATGTATTACCAATGAATTAATTCTCTTTCCTAGAATTTTACTTTTCTTCTTTCTTCCCATTCCCTTCCATCCTTCCATTGCCCAAATATATATCTTATTCACTTTCCGCCACTACTCTCAACACATTATTCATCCTTCATCCTTTCCCCAACACAATCAAAGGATCTACAAATCCTCATTCTTCCTCCTACAATCTATCAAGAGGGGTTTTTTGACGAGTGCCCCTGTCGTATGTCTATTGCGCAGCGTGTGTCGTGAGTCGTATCATAATAAGGAGAGAATTAGATAGATTCGATTTTCGAATTCGAAAAAGTCGACCCAGCCGAAAAACGCCGCCCAACGCTATGCTATGCTATGCAATTAAATGAATGCGATGCTGAAAATCAATTTTGTGCCCAATTTTTCCCTTTCTCTACATTGCTACCACCATAACGGCCAAGCCTAAAGCTCCGACCACGCCATTGAAGCCAACACTTCCCATCGAAGCCCCGTTGGTTTGTAAACTTGGATTGGAACCGGCTGTTTTGGTTTCTGAGCTTTCTGATTGTCCTCCTGCGGGTACAACAGTGATGCTTGTAACTGTGCTGACTGCACCATTGGAGGCCGTTGAGGTGAAGACTACTTGTTGCGTGATCGAATGAGTCGACGAAGAGGAGTTACTAGTGGTAGAAGAACCTGTAGGACTGTTAGTTGATGTCTCTGATGTTGTACTAGCAGGAGCTTGAGTCGACGAGGTGAAAGAGGAAGTTTGACCTCGGGAAGTGGAAGTAGAGACAGGAGAGGAACTAGGAGACGCGGAGGTAGAGGTAGAAGGGCTAGGGGAAGCCCTGGAGGAGGAGGGGGAAGTAGACGCGCCTGAAGTAGAGTTACTAAATAAAGGACCTATGGGCGCAGTAGAATTTGCAATCTCTGGGGGACTAGAAATAGAAGTAGAATTGGAAAGACTTGGAGATACTGGGGAACTGCTGTTCTGGAACGGAGCCGACGGAGCTAGAGCTGGAACTGAAGCTGGAGTCGAACTATTCTGCATCGGAGCTGATGAAGCAGCAGGACACAGGCAAGTTGATTGAGAAGAGCTGATATTCTGTGGAGGAGAGAGCTCCGGTATCGACGGCACCGTAGAATTATGAGGGGCTGACACCGAAGTATTATCCTGAACAGGAGAAACTGGAGAAGAAACATTACTAGCAAGAGAAGGGGATATAGAGTTCTGAACCGGAGATACTACCGACGAAGAGTTACCGTTTTCTCCAGCTCCAGAAGTAGAATCGTTTGCGGGAGCTGCTTCAAGGGTGTTATTCTTTGGGGCAGCTGGCGCAGTTATATTCTTCTCAGGGAGTTCTGGCGGAGGTGTAAATATCTTCGGCGGTGACCCAGTGGCTGTTCCCGAAGGCTTTATCGAACTGGTATTTCCAGCAGGGTAGTATCCCGAAGAAGGATAGATTATTGGAAGGACAGAAGAAGAACGATTGGTAGGCAAGTTCTCAGAGAGGGAAATGAAATCAGCAGCATATTCATCGCTAGATAACGTACCATTAGTCGTGGACGTAGTTGCTGTTGTCCTTGAAGTTGACGTTTGGAGAGTTGTACCGGTTGTTGAAGTGTTCGGCGTGGTTGAGGTCGGCGTCGTGGAGGTTGGGGCAGTAGTTGATCCAGGTTGAGTTGTAGATGTTGTCGGCGGTGTCACGATTGAAGAGCTCGGAGGAGTTACCACGGTGCTTGAAGTAACTGAAGTCACTTGGGTGGTGGTGGTATCGACCGTGACCGAGGTGGTACTGGTGGACACAACGGTGATGGTAGAATTGGTGGGCGTCGTCTGTCTCTTGGCTAATTCCACCAAGCTTCGTGCTGCCTCTGCATCCTCTTGGTGGACCACCTCCAACGCTGTCTTGTCTTCTTGATAAACCCCATGTTGGAACTTGTCCCCCATATGCTCGTGCAGAATTTCGTGGAGCGAGGCCGTATCGACCGAGCTGAGGAGTGCCTGGAACTTAGCTTCCTCTTCAGCTGAAGCTGGGGTTACGGCTGGGTTGCGCAAGACATTGTTCGAGGTGGCCGAGACGATGGTGATGGCGAGTAGACCGAGCAGCAGTAGGGTGAAGAAGAAGTGCTGGACCTTCCACATCTTGAGCGATTTCGAGCGAGCTTCGTCGGCTTGTAGGCGTTCTTCGTCGTTGGCGGGTGAGTATGGTGTTGCAGGAAGTGGGAATCCAGGTCCCAAGAGATGCTTTTCTGGATCGGCAAGCTTTTCGCCATTAGCTGGATTCATGGTGCTAACCAAGACGGTGGCTTTCTGAGAAGGCCTTGATTCAAAAGTGAGTGTGGATGGGTGGAGAGCGAGTGCTGGTGGGGATCGGGGGGGGAAGCTGGGCAGCTGGGGGAGCTGGATGCAGTGATTGTACAGCGACGAGTGCTACAGCTGAACCTGAACCTAAACCGAACGAACGAGCGAACGACAACCAAAAAGGGTAATGCAAGCAGACGTAACGAAGGCTGGGCGAGGAACGATTGGGGGGGGATGAAGGCAGTGAGAGGGTGGGAGGGAGGCCGCTCTTGAGCAGCCAGCGCTGGAGCGCCGGTTCAGGGTAGGAGCGCCGGGCTGCTGGCGACTACCTCTCGTGGTGGCTGGGGCTGTGAGGAAACGGCACGGGGGGCAGAGAGGGACAGGCATGGCAGATGGCAGTCGTGGGCCCGGGACAGTGCTGGGCACCGCAGCCAGCACATCGCCAGTGGCCGCGACTCACCGGAGTGGAAAGACAGAAACTGGGCTCCCCTTTTTCGTGGTGGTGCAAAATGGCGTGGACTGCAGAGGACGGAAAGATGGCAGAGAGAAGGAGAAGGAGGAGGAGGAGAAGAAGAAGAAAAAGAACGAGATGGGTGTGAGAAATAGAGGCGTTCACTGGCACGGTCTCATGTCGCTGGCAAAACCTCAAGCGTTTCTCCAGCTGCACCGCCGACGCGGAATACGAGAGGACGGCTACAGAAGTATCCAAAGCGCAAGTGGGGAAGCCCATTCTCGGGCAGCGTCAACACCTGTTCCAAGGCCGAGCGAGCAGCAGCGAGTATATCCCAGGCACTCCGCCGCCTGTCCAGCCATCTCCACGGAACAATGGCAGCTGCTCAGCTCCCGACTCCGCGACAACTCGCATCAACCTCCGCTGCAGCCAAGCATCCGACTTGGTGTTACATTCGCCGGTCCCTCCTAGCATCCCCAGCATCTGATCCCCCCATCCAGTCAAATGCCATCTCCATCACAGCATCGTGTTTGCACTGCATATCCGCCCCAGCACCAACAGAAAGCCCAGCTCTGGCCCCGCGGTGCTCTCAGACCACCCCGCCACGACCGCAGGTAAGGAACACGATATGTTGCTGGCTTCCCCCGTCGGCACCAGACCAAAGCCTGGAGTGACGACGAACATTCTCCTATTTTCCATCGATACCGCGGGAATAGCTTCGTCAGGGCCAACGAATTCGATATTCTTTTTCAATGGAGACCGCTCTGAAACCTAGCGGTTCAGAGGCTCCCTGCTCCCAGCCTCGTATCAGTCCCATCTCCGATAGAAAGCTTATCGCCCATGACATCACCCGCGAACCGGAGCTCTGCTCTCGACGTATTAATCCCATCAACAACCACCATCCCAAAACCAGCATTGGAAAAGTTCAACAATCAGAAATCCAAGGTTTGCAGATATGCCTCTCGGCCAAAAACCCCGAAACTTCTTCTGCAGATCGCGTTCTAGATTGATGAGGGAATAATTCCACGGAACAGTGGGGATACTACGCTTATGCAAGACACACACTCCACTTCAGCTCTCATAGGTTCATCTATTCTTAGATATCTTCCGTCTGTACATGGATCACTCGTCCGATTGGACAAAGCTTCACCTCACTCCTTTGTTTATTCATTCGTATTTTCATCGTGCTTTCCGTGTTCGCGTTCACGATTCTACACTATAAACACTGCCTTCGCAAGAAGGCGATGAGAGGTACGAAGTGGAATATATTTAGAACCATGACCTCGTACGGGTTTCTTGGCTTCCTGCATCTAGCAACTGGCTAACGGGAAGGGACGGCATGTTCTTTTTGCCACTGGATTGCCACTGAGGTATTCATATCTTATTACTTAATTTGTTTGTATATTTACGTTTACATGCAAAGTATAAAAAAAACATTGATTCCTCTCACCACAGGATCGCCCCTATATCTTTCATATTCATAGCTTCCAAAACATTTTCAGGAGACTTCTACCAAATAAGGGGGGCGCATGAGTCAACCAAACGGTTTCAATTATGAAAAATGATACCCAATCAAGAAGGAATAGCAGTGCGAATGTTTTGGAATTATTACCCTGGCTATGTATGAAGTATACTCAACCTGGACCAAGAATTAATATCCTCACAGAACTCTCTCTCCCCTTATATACCAACTAACAAGATCCCTCCATCGTAAAATTTCCCTCAATACATGCTGGTAATACTTCCCTACAAGGGATTAAGGTGCTCTATATACTTAAGTAGGTATATAGAGCATAGCGGGGAAAGTGGGATAAATCCCCCTAGGAGCGCATTAGGGCATTAATAACACGGCAAGCGGCAATAAATATATTAATAATTAAGCGTGAAGGTGGAAATGAATAGGGTGTGTAAGTTCTAGTGTTCTTCGCTTTAAAAGGAAAGCTGGTTTTTGATGATGCTGCTGCTCGCCTTTATAGCCAATAAGACAAACCTTTACTAGGCACCCCCGTGGTTTTTCAATTTAATGACAGGTAAGATAGGTTAGATGCAAGTCGCTAAGCCGTAATTTATATCTTCTATATCGGTCTCTATCGGTCTCTATATAATATTATGTGGCGGTCGGACCACCCCTTAAAAAAAAACAGGTCACGTATTATTATATAATCTAGACCTTGGCCGCGTCGCTAAAATTATACACTAGCCCCGAAGCTTACGTAGGGCCGCTAGCTATAATTTAGCGTTACGGCCGAGGTCTAGATTATATAAGAACGCGTGACCTTTTTTTCTGACCCCGTGACCAAATTTTTTAAGGGGTGATATTATATAGAGATCTCATCACCATTAAAAAATCAGTCCACTTCCCCTCCCTCTCCCCTAACCCATCCATCCACTAATAAGCCTTAACACGGAAACCACCCACCGACCCACCCATCTCTCACCATAATCCTCCTCCAAAATTCCAACCCCTTCTTCTATCTAGTATAGGTAATATAAAAATAACCCTCTTGTTCGATCCGACCTATATATAACCTAACCGAACCCGAMAAAAAAAAAAAAAAAAAAATGGAGGGTATAAAAGAAAGAAAGAATGAATGAATGAATGTCTTAAACATGCATGCATTATTAAAACACAAACCTTAATATCCGTTCTGATCCCCTTATTTTAAGATCTAGACAAGACTAGGAATATTAAATAAGGTTTGAGAGAGAGAGAGAGAGAGAGAGGAAAGGGGAAGGGGGGAGGAGGGATGGGGTGAGATGAAGTAGAAGTTTTATTTATGGTATTAATTAGATTAACGTGGTTTATCAGTACCTCGCGCATATCAGTACCTCGCGCACTTTTCCGAATATTATTACCTACCAACTTCAACACGCGTTTTCTCAACAACTACT